>JASAND010002622.1:0-117684 GCA_030248195.1 Trissonchulus latispiculum
GAGCTTACCTTTGTGTGCGTGTTCCCCAATTTTGTTAGGGCGCCCCGTTGGCGTCCCCCCAAAAATTACCCATTACCCCCGTGGCGAGGCAAGTCGGTGATAGAGAGCCGCCTGGACTAAATATCTCCACCGGCAGTCACACAAGGTTCTTGCGCACAGTTCCCGCTTGTAAAATTTGGGAGAGTGTTCTCAATGGTTAAAATCCCTAGCTCCCCCATACTTTACATATGTATAGAGAAATGGCAAAAGCAGGTCACAGCAAAGCCCACTCTTCCCAAATGGATTTTTACTTTATAGCAGTGGATGCAGAATTGATTCAAAATCATGTCAGTGCTAGTTTTATTCGCAGTGAGAAACTGTTGCAGTTTTCAAACACCCCGACATGTAGAACGTTTGCCGCTACAGGACGACCCCTGCAACCATTTCAGTTAGACTTGGGGGCAGACCAGGTAGCGAATTATGAAGGTTTGTGACGTATCTCATGGCAAGCAGAGAAAGGTCTGAAGATAGGGGTTTATGCCTCCAACATTGCGGGCAGACAGTCGGTAAGAAAGGAGTCATGTGTTCTGAGTATCGGTTGCCAAGTTTGGCGATTGAAGTTTTTCAGGTATAAAGGTACAGTTTCATTAAGCCAAGATATAAAGGCTACTTTAAAACCTCATTGGAGAAAAGGCTGTATCAACTTGACAATATGATTTTACACCTTCGGTGAGGTGGGATTACAGAACAAGCTGATAGTTTGCCTAACAGTTTCGCAAAAACTACATTTTTAACGTTAACAGCTGATGACGTTGAAATTGAAAAAGGATTGAGCTTCGCACAATGTGGGTCTCAATGTATTCGAGAAAAAATCATTATTTTTTTATTTTATTTTTTACAGCCACCTCAGCCCAGTCGGTGTTCCAGTTAGGGGTTGTGCCAGCTTAGAACGTATGCGTTTTTGAGGGAAGGGGATGCTGACACTGAATAATTGCCATAGCAATTACCCGAGGTGTTCTACAAGGCTATCAGAACGTCCATTACGTCCACCATAATGGAAATGCTGTGGTAGCTCCACCAGACAGGCGGCCACCCCTTGACAATCTCGGTAAGTTACTCAGGAGGGATATTTGAAATACGGTGCTAGAGCTAATTTTTTGTTCAAGCTCTAGACTTGACATGATTCTCCACTTGTAGCGCAGTAAGAAACCACTGCGCTACGGGAGGTTCAATTTTTCATTTCGCCATGTGCCGCCAATCTCAAGTAAATTTTTAAGCCATAGTTGTAGACTAGAAATAAGATGCAACGGTTTTGAAATAAAATTCCACTTTGTTCGAATCTATGAACGGAAAGGTGGTCCTGTCTCGCTTTGAAGTACGCCGAGTTAAATTCTAGAGAAAGCAACAGCTGTGTTCAGAGATTTTAAAAGGTAGACCCTCTGCCTCTACTTTTTGGTGGCAGTAACAAACGATAAAATCAAAAGAAATTAAATTCTTTTCTTAAATTAATTAATTAAATTCTTTCAGAATGCAATCACATCGATTTTGCTGTTGCGAAAACAGTGATTTAATCATTTTGTTTCTACAGCCTTTGGGCTGTTCCTGATAGTTAAACCGGTAACCAGTAACAATTTCGATGACTCAAACTAGAATTGCTATTTCCGGGGAAAATCCGTTTACCGCAAAAATGTTTAATAATACTTATTTACTACGTTTAAAGGGATCTGCACTGAACAGCACCGAGCAATTTCTTCTTTTAGTTGTAGTTCAAAAGAAAATCCATTCTGGCACAACTGCGAATTTACATTGTCAACTGAATTTTACTTAGATTTTTCGCGAATCAGCCTAGTGACCAGTGGATTCGAATCACTTTTGATAGTATATAAACTTTAACTATTGCTAAGGTACCTGCTCCGTGGTATTGCGGTCAAACTCTTTCCAGTCGCAACAGCGGTCAGTTGAATGCCTCAAAATTTCGCGTCGTTTTGCAATTTAAAGGTTTTAAAGTTTAAACTAATCTTGATTCAAACTCCACAGGTAACTAACAATGTGTAATGAAAGTTTTGGTTGATTTGAAATAAACTGACAGTGCCCTTCAAAATCAGTTTAATTATTGTAACTCATTCTAACTCAAAAATTGCGAAGGCTGGAGCTTTAAAGGATTAGGAGCTTTAAAGGATTAATGAGAAAGGCACGCCATCCCAAGCCTGGCGGGATCGAGAAATGGTTTCAAAACAAATTGGCAGATTGCAGTCAGCACCCGTTTTAAGGCCGCTACGTAGCTTCTGAAGTCCAGTATTATTCTGCGCTGATTTGTCTATTTGCAGCATTTAACTTTCTACTTTCTGAGATTATAGTTCAGCTTATCACCTATTTTTAGCTTATAATGATCAATATTTTGTAATGGCCATTGATAAGAGCATTCTTTCTCACCTCTTGTGTCCTTTGGGATGTTGCGGAGTTTTCTCGGAAACTACTCACTAGGTAGGCAGAACATCGGTTGACTGGGAACATTTCAGTAACCAGTAAGGCCAGGCTGCTAAGAAAATATCATTACAAACTGACACAGTCGTTAAATGCTATACATTGTTTCTGATCCAACAACATTTAGACACAGCGTAATCGTTGCTGACCCAAATTTTTATTGCGTCCAGCGTTTCATGCTGTGCTGTTCGGACAAACTATTTCGATATTCTCGGATACTAGGTCGAAAACTGTAACACTTTTCATCCCCGCTGAATTTCAATTTCATCCTTCTTCAACGTTACTTCTTATATGACTATTAATTTAATATTAAACCATGGACTCCGTTACGCAACACACTGAAACTACGGACTAAATTGTTTACAGGATCATGTGTACAACAACAAATATAGGTGTGGATACTTTCCTATACGAATAAAGTTCCATTATCACTTCTTCGTTACCCTATGATTCAGTTATAATTCAACATTGCACTAATTCGTTCACCTGAGCATAATCCAACAGCGTACGTAAACTACTAGTAATAGCTTCCTTGTTTTCGCTACTGCTTGATTCATTTTTTTGGTTTCGCGCAGTCTAGTTGTCTGTCTTGTCAAATTCAAATTGGAGGACCAATTTTTGCGAACAGGGGCGATATGTAGCAGACCTAGTAATTAGCTAGTTAGAAAATATAAGATTAATAGGTAAAACTCTCATATTAAGGATTTAGGTAAATTTATAAAATAAAGCTAAATAAGGAATCTTAGATAACAAATAGCATACGGCAGATAATGTAGGTAACTAGTATATGTATTAATTTGTTGTACCGTTAGTTAATAATAAACTAATATGTAATTGTTCTTGTCTGTGTTAGCTAGAAACTCTGTATTGTCTTGTCCTTGAGATTGAGATCCAATTGACAAATTGAGTATCAATCGATAGCTAATGAGATGAGAAGCAACTTTTCTCATAGAACCATGGTCTTGTCCTTGAGATTGTGTATATTGGCTTTGACCAAGTTAGGTTCTTTCTTGGAATTATTCCCTCTCTTTCTATTAAAGTTAGAGCTAAAAAACTGGCCAAAAGATTTATAGTTTGGATGGAATTGGAAATTGGTTTTGAGCTCCTGAGTCTATTAACCTGCCAGAAAATAGAAAGTTCTAGAAGCCTGCTTACGTCAATGGAAGGGCTAGGAAAGAGAAACCAAAAGTTAGATTACCTTAGAGGACTCTTGGAAAGAAAATTGGAAACTATTTTTGGAGTTGAGATAAATTGCTGGGTATTTCGTAAACGCCTATGTCTTACGGTAGCCAGGAAAGGGCAACTTTGTAGTTCTATTTTGTTAGTTGGTCTCGGTGCTAGTTGTTGAAGAGTGAAGTTGTGCTTGGGATTTTGCTCCGATTCTGTATTTGTAATCCTGTCTTAGTCATTAAAGCATCGTGTTGTGTATCAGGTTGCTTAGTAGCCGAAGACTCAGAGGAGAGTTAGAGCCTGAAGAGGAATACGAACTTTATCCACTGCGTTTTACTCTGCTACGTTGTTGGTCAGCCCACGTCCCGCGACATTTGGTAGCAGAGCGTGGTTTGTAACTGCAAACTGCAACAAACTGTTTCTCACTGCGAACAAAACTAGCACTGACATTATTTTGAATAAATTCTGCATCCACTGCTGTAAAGCAAAAATCCATCTGGGAAGAGTGGGCTTTGCTGTGACCTGCTTTTGCCATTTCTCTATGCATACTATGCAGAACCGCCAAATATTTATCACAGCTTCCACGTCGACGTAACGTCTTTGCAGTTCTATCTCTGCTGTAATTAATAACTTCGATAGGCATTATACAAACGTTGTAACACTCTCCCAACTGTATTTCTTCTTCCTCTCCATTTGTAGCATGCTGCGTTTTGACTGTCATTTTTAGCAACCGATTTAGTCAACTTCATTTCTCCGTATTTATTAATGCTACACATGAAGTTTGAGCTGTAAAGTTTACAAATTGTTTGACACCGTTGTCGTCTTTCCACACTTTGGAAACGCAAATGTGAGGTAGTCTGGAACTAGAAAGTCAGGACTGTACTGGAAGTCTATCGTGCAACATCTGAATCAGCAATGAAAATCTATTTGTTTTCTGATTGACCAATTTTTGCAAAGGGGGGGAAGCTATTATAGCTTGATGTAGTCTGGAACTAGGAAGTTTGGAATGTAGCAGACCTAGTAATTAGCTAGTTAGAAAATATAAAATTAGGTAAAACTCTTAAATTAAGGATTTAGGTAAATTTATAAAATAAAGCTAAATATGGAATCTTAGGTAACAAATAGCTATGTAGGTAACTAGTATATGTATTAATTGTTGTATCGTTAGTTAATAATAAACTATGTTGTATCGTTAGTTAATAATAAACTAATATGTAATTGTTCTTGTCTATCATAGCTAGTAACTCTGTATTGTCTTGTCCCTCAGATTGTGTATATTGGTTTTGACCAAGTTAGGTTCCTTCTTGGAATTACTCCCTCTCTTTCTATTAAAGTTGGAGCTAGAAAACTGGCCAAAAGTTTATAGTTTGGATGGAATTGGAAATTGGTTTTGAGCTCCAGAGTCTATTAACTTGCCAGAAAATAGAAAGTTCTAGAAGCTTGCTTACGTCGACGGAAGGACTATTGGAAACTATCTTTGGATTTGAGATAAATTGCTGTGTTAACTACCGGTTTACTGTCAGGTACCTAAACCGGCACTTAAATGGCGAAACGATGCAGGTTCTGATAAACGGCCTAACAAAGGATGCAACTGTATCAAGAAACTAAATAGCCCTAACTAGAAATGCCCTAATAGAAAGAAATACCATCTTATTTAATAAGAACTTACGGAGTTTTTAATGACAAATAAGGAATAAGGGCAATAATATAAAGGATGGCTCCACAGGCCAACTGGACACGATGACGGTTACACAACAACTGATTAATTATGCATGTAAGCTAACTTATATATTACCGGATGGTTGCTGTTTGAGATGGTTGGATTGATCATTCGATAAGAGTTAGCAAAGTAATTTGGGGTGGATTACAGTTAGTAAAGGAGGTTTTTAACATCATCCCCCTGGAAATAATTTTAGCGCCTGATAAAATTCCAAGATAACGAGAATGCTACCGTAATTCGAGTAAAGAATACAAATGAGTAAAGTCCCATTTCCAACTCCGTATGAGCGGACCTAATCCGAGCAACAGCGTGCGGTGCACCATTCAGATGCCCAGATAAGAGTGAAAGAAAGAACTTCAAAAGATAGAAAGATTTGGTAGCTATTGGTAGTCAAATACAAGCAAACTCGAAACATAGGGTTAGATGTTTCCCATCGAACGCAAACTTGATAGCGATATCTAGACTAACTGTAAATCCAATTTAGAAAAACAAAAAGACGTAAGTTCAATAAAAAGCCCCAAAATAGAAAAGTAAGTGCCCTTAAGCCACTATTAAAGAAAACCACACAATCACACAAACTGTAGAAACGATTCTTTGCCTTGACGCTTTTTTACAGAAAATAAGTCGTCTGCATAGGCTAGTACCATTCCAGGATGCAAAGTCATAGGCTCTTCGCCCAAATTCCACACTTTGATTTCTTGGGTTTTCCCCTTTTGAGATAATTCCTGGAACAACATAGCAATCGTACTTTTCCAAAATATTCATGGAATTTCGCACTAGCTTAGGCGATTCTTCAAACCGTGAAGGCCAAGGAGCTATTTTCGTATACAATTGATGATTCTGAACGTACAAATGGTAAGTCCCATTCATCATCAGTCAGGTCAACTTTTGGTTGACTCTCCTCACAAGTTATAGAAACCCATGCCATGCCTCAGAATTCGCTGGTAATAGTAGTTCCGACCCGTAGACAAATATTCGAAACAGCTGGCTGTGCTTTTCCAATAGTTTGTAAAATACTGCTAATTTGCGGTGCCCCCAGCAACGGAACTTCTTTAAATAAAGGATGGTAAACTGAATGGCGTCCCATGAGCACTGACCAATTGCAAAAAGATCCATACCAAAAAGTATGTCATAGGGACAAAAATCGCTTATCAAATAATTATGAGCCCATCTACAGCCTTGAAAAGAAAGTTCAAATTTTACTGAAACAGAAAGATTTATAGGCGTTCCGTTAGTTGCGGTAGCTTGCTCACAAGCCCCATCTCCAAAAGTAAACTTTCCGGGCATTTTTGTTTTAAATGTTCCACAAAATTCTTAGAAACAACAGAAATATTAGCGCCCGTATTAATAAGAGCCAAAGTATTTACACCTCCCACTGATGCTACTATCAGTGGCGAATGAACTGGCGGAATTTTTGTCTGCGCACCGAAAAAATACTAATCTTGATGCACAAAAGCCGCTAAATAGTTCCGATTATTCGTCACAAAGTCAGTTTTAGGTGCCTTTTCTGGCTGATGAACAAAATTTACGCGATCTTCTTCAAAATTGTCACTTTCCGATTCTGATGTTTCAGACTGACTTTGGTCTGGCTGTGAACTTTCAGAAGAATCGTACTCAAAAAGAAATCCTCCAGGGAAATCTGGGTCTGGAATCTTATGAGAACGTCGTTTCTGAACGATTTTACCTTTTTATTTGAACGTTCGAACTGAAGAGGAGCTAGGATCGTCTTTTCGTCTGTTTTCGTCATTAGCTTCCTTCTCCACATTCAAAAATGAATCTTTCGCTGCACCTTCCTCGGAATCAGGTGCCTCATCAATTGTTCTGAGTCGATTTAATCGTGTAACTAATTGGTCTTGAGACATATTCAACGTTGTTTCCGTTCCATTTGCTGCATTTGCGTTTTTGTCTCTGACTTTTTGTATTTTGAGGCATCTGACAATTTTGCAGCATTAGTTGTACAGGTTTCATCTTTCTTGTTTGAATTCGTCAGAACTGGGTCACCAGTATCGGTGACGTGAACCGTCGAATTCCTACCTATAGATGATTCCTGACTACCTACTCTAGCTACCCTAGCATTAGATATTTGCTGACCCGCTGTTGTCACTTGCTGTGCCACATACTGGCGCCAATTTGTACTTGGGAGAGCAGCAGAGTTTCCCCTTGAAAACCTGCTGTTTTCCCAAATACGCGCACTTTGTGTTTGATTTGTTCCTGAAAACAAATTCAAAGGTTGTGGCACTGCAAGATACTGTTGCGCATTAGCATTTCCATAATTGCCACCAGCTGGAGTTCGGGTACTACCAGAACCCGTACTGTACCTGTTTTGGGAAGGGGGGGGGGCGCACGTTCCAATTCCTGAAATTTCGTGGCCCGCCACGAAAATTTGGTACACGTGGAGCAGTATACTGATTTCTAGAATAATTCTCCTTACTATAGGAGCGGGAATTATTCTGATAATTTGCATTTCCGTTGTACGTATTTCGAGGAAATATAGAAAAACCTCTTCTAAACGTTCTATTCTGAAATCTACTAGAACTTACAGGAAAAAGTGGAATCAACGGCTGAGATAAAACATTCTGTACACGTTGCTGTTGATTCTGCTGTACATTATGGCCATTCTGAGGAGATCGAGGAAAAAGGGAGAGGGTTAGGGCTATTTAAAGCCTGTACCAAAGTACGTATATCCAAGTTTTGCAATAATCTTTGCAATTCCGACTGTAACAAATTTCTGGGGTTTTCTGAGGAATTTTGAGATCTAGAACCCCGAGTAACATACGTAGGTGTAAAAATCGTACAAATCTGATTAGCACATCAGCACAGAACTTTGATTGGAATAGTCTGAATTATCATAATTCCGGTTGTTATTGTAATTTGAGATAAATTGTTGTGTTAACTACCGGTTTACTGTCCGGTACCTGAACCGGCATTTAAATGGCAAAACGATGCCGGTTCTGATAAATGGCCTAACTAGGGTGCAACTGTATCAAGAAACTAAATATCCCTAACTAGAGATGCCCTAATAGAAAGAAATACCATCTTATGTAATGAGAACTTACGGATTCTTTAATGACAAATAAGGAATACGGGCAATAATATAAAGAATGGCTCCACAATCCGGCTGGACACGATGACGGTTACACAACAACTGATTAATTATGCATGTAAGCTAACTTATATATTACCGGATGGCTGCTGTTTGAGATGATTAGATTGATCATTCGATAAGAGTTAGCAAAGTAATTTGGGGTGGATTACAGTTAGTAAAGTAGGTTTTTAACAGCAGGGTGTTTCGTAATCGCCAAAGTCTTAAAGGAGCCAGGAAAGGGCAACTTTGCAATGCTATTTTGTTAGTCAGTCTCGGTGCTAGTTGCTAAAGAGTGAAGTTGTGCTTGTGACTCTGTTCTGATTCTGTACTTGTAATCCTGTCTTGGTCATTAAAGCATTGTGCTGTGTATCAGTTCGCCTAGTTGCCGAACACTCAGAAGAGAATTAGAACCTATAGAGGCATACGAACTTTAACGAACTTTATCCACTGCGTTTTACTCTGCTACGTCGTTGGTCAGCCCACGGCCCGCGACATTTGGTAGCAGAGTGGGGTTTGTCCGACACTCTCTGTTTACCACATCCTTAGTAATTTTATATTTATTGGAATCATCTGCCGCGCACCGCCTGCGCTATCACTTACGAAGTTACGAACGTCTTTCGAATCATTGCCGCACAACGTTTGTGCCGTCAATGAACCGAACCTTGAACTTGACATCGCTTTAGTCTTCCTTCCACGCACAGTTAGCGCATCTAAGAACTATAAACATTTGAACTTTTACAAGGCTCTTGCCGCGTAAAGCTAGCGCAAACCGAACCTTGCTCCTGAACATTCATATATTCAGAACTTTTGCTTTGAAACTCGGGTTCTTGCCGCGCCCCGTCAGCGCAACTGAACCCTTACCAATTGAACTTTTATTCCTGGAAGTTGGCTTGCCGCGCAACGTTAGCGCAACCGCCAACTAATTGATCGAACTTTCTGCCACGCAACGCCAGCGCATTAGAAAGTTTGCCTGGCTGTGAACTCTGAACTTTTGCGTGTCCAGCTCCGGCCGGTTGACTAGCCGCGCAACGCTCGCGCACCGGTCGACCTCCTACCTTGTCGCGTATCATTAACGCCATCGACGACGCTTTCCCTCCGTAGGGCCGTTGCTGTGGATCCGTCTTCGTCGATTCCCTTTTTCCCTTGGAATCTGTCATTGCCGAACCGGGAATCGCATCCTTTGTTGTTCCGGAGTCCGCA
Source organism: Trissonchulus latispiculum (assembly GCA_030248195.1). NCBI lineage: Eukaryota > Metazoa > Nematoda > Enoplea > Enoplida > Ironidae > Trissonchulus > Trissonchulus latispiculum. The sequence goes on from JASAND010002622.1 coordinate 9,639, forward strand.
GTCACCTCCTGTCATCTATTCTACGCCAATCGGTCACTCCCTCCTGTTTCCTCCTGCCGCGGTAGCAGTAGTCAGCAACCCAGTTCTAACCCATTCCATCAGCTCCTTGCAGGTTTTCGCCCAAATGTACTCCGTGGTATTAAATCATCCCGTCCTTCCAGCTCCGCCTAGACTGTCCACCTTAGTGTCCGCCTCAGTCACTCATTGCCATCATTGCGAGGGGTTGCTCCGCCTGTTCCGAGAGGAGCTCCGACGCAAACGAACCCGAAGAGAGCATATTGCTGAGACCAGCTTGTGAGTATTATACCTCTGACTGAATTTAATGTATAATTAAGCTTCCATGCCCTTAGGATATGATTTTTGAATTTAATTGAGTGAGCTGGTAACCCGTTAGGAAACATACCGTGATCTCAGTATGAGTAATGAAAACGTTAAAACGACAGTGATGACGAAGTTTTAGCTAGTGCTAATCCAGATTTCGGGCGTTTAGACAGGCATTCGCGTGCTATAAAATTATGCTAAATGCTAAAATGCTAGAGGAAAGAAATGATATTAATGATTATTACGCCCGTTTGTAGACTCTACCTACTTCGCGTGATTTGCAAGAGTATCAAAATTTTCGAGGTCAATATAACAGGTTTCAAAAACAATATTTTGATAGTAATGGAGATTTTGATTTAACAGCTGTTACTATTTATCCAGTGCAGTTTCATTGCCTCACGATACTTTGAGACCGTTTACTAGTAAAACTGACGAGCAAAATATTAAGAATTGGTTTAGAATTTTTAAATTAGTCGCGATAGCTCAAAATTGGGATAGTGATCTGCAATTAGAAATTTTGCCAGCGTTTTTGAGAGACTATGCTCTGGATGTTTACACAAATCTACAGTCGTGTGAAAAGGGCGATATTGATACTTTGGAGCAAAATTTGGTCAGACAAATGAAACCGCCAGAATCTGAACGTTTTGCTAGTATGCAGTTGCATAGCAGGGTCCAAACGCATAATGAAAGAGTTCGAGATTTTGCATATGCCATTCAGAGGTTGGTGCAAAAGGCTTACCCAGGCATGCAGGAAGCTGCCGCTGCAAATTTGGCTTTCAACAGTTTAATTAATGGTTTAAATTCTTATTACAAAAAACAGCTCATTTTACAAAATCCAAAAGATTTCACTGATGCTGTGCAAAAAGCACGACAGCTTGAAGCTCTTGAAGGTTTGAACTCAAATTCGTTCGTAAATGCGTAAATTTACGTAAATCGTAAATAAAGTTCCTGGTTACGAAGTCGCACCTGAACGGCGTACGCAAGTCTCGCCCAATGAAACTTTGGTTACTGAACTAGGAGAGTCAGTTGAGGCAACAAAGCAACAGCATGCAGAGGCAGTCGCCCAGGATAATAGGCAGGTTGATTACACTCTGAACTGTCTGACTTGCGAATGAGTATTAAAGCTTTACAGGATGCTACTCAGCTTATTACTAACCAAAAGCAAGATTGCAATCAGTTACAGGAATACAACGAAGCGCTTTTTGAGCAAAATCAACGTTTGGTGCAACACTTCTTTTCAGATTCCGAAACTCTAGCAAAAGTTCCTATAAATTCTGTGAAAGCAATGCAATCTGAAAATGCTATATCTAGAGCTGAGGTTAGCAGACAGCGCTTCATTTTATTCATTCACTTCATGTTTCACATAATGTCAAAGCTGGTAGAAGACGCAATAAGCACAATGAAAAGGAAGAGCGGTGCGATAAAGAAAAGTGAATGGGTGGGTGGGTGAAAGTTTTCGTAGTTTATTTTAATGCGCCGTTATTTAAGGTAGCAGATGTTTCTTCCTTAGTAGCTCGTTGGCTTTTGATTTTTGTGTGCGCTCTAGTCATGCAAAAAAGTGTGAATGCAATACCTATGAATGAGAAGCAATTAGAGCATCAGTTTTACAGTGGAAAGCCATACGACTTAATTCCGTTTGCAGCATCGAGCTATTTAAAACCTTTGCTAAAGATGCTATAGACAATTTGTCTTGGTTAGGTTCAATGAAACTTAGTCAATATTGTTACAAGTCGTTTCGCCCCAAAAAGAACGATCAGTCATCCAACTTTGCTGCTTTACCCATTTTGCCTAGAGAGGGGATACAGATCTAATGGTTAAATAGAATTTTGAACGTGGATTTTAGAAGTGGATTTTTTGAATAAATTTTTCAGAAAAGTTTAGGGACATGTTTCTCTGCGACGTCTCTTGAAATTGCAAGAATTGCAATTGTTTTGCTGCCAGTAAGCTGAATTACTGGGACCGCGTCAATACGTAAGCTTGCCAACTGGGGAAACTCTTCGGTGAGCGCACCACTGGAAAGTGCCACCAGTAAGAGACTTTGGTTTAGTTTTTTAAGCTTTAGTCTTCCTTTTCATAAGTGAGATGTAGCAGTGAAACAAGGTCATGGTTCCTTAGATATATTTTAATTGGGCTATAGAATTTGAATGCTGTATTCTCATACTTGAGAACCGCGAAAAGCAGCATGAGGTAGTTGAGTAAACTCAAAAGTTTCGTTTGTTAAATTGTTCTGAAAAAGGTTTCTAGAGGAGTAGATCTAAGTTCTGTTTTAATTTTCATTCCGGTTTAATTTGACTAGTTTACGATTTAGGAAACAGTTTTACTGTTTGCTTTGACTGCATAAGTATCAACTGTCAAACAAAGTTTGTGTTTAAAGTTTTAGTTTTGTTATATTGCGTTAAGGTTGGCATAATACCAGTCCAGAACAGACGAATTTCGATTTGCAAAAAGTAGTTTGAATGAAGTTCTCGAACCAGCTTTGACAATTAGGACAGTTTGTGGATAGCTGTCAGACTGAAAAGTAATCTTGAACTACAGCTGAGAAGGTTGTTTAATGGCCAGAACATGGAGCATTTTTATTAAAAAAATCGCTGACTGCTGGTTCAAAAAGCTGTGCATGCACTGCAAATCACGATTAGTCTGGCTAAAGTATGCCTGATTTGAAAGCATTAGCTGAGGTCACGTTATGTCACATGTATTAGTCAGATAATATTGTTAGTTCGGTGTATTTCTGTGTCCTTCAATGATTTGTAATTTCAGCAGTTTATTGTTAACTATTTATGTATTCATAAGAATGGTGCATCCAGCTCGAAGGAATGATTGTCGCTTAAATCGAAATCTTTATTGAATATCAAGATCCGCCAAAATTAAAGAGAATAAAAAGCAATTCCTCCTTACTGGAGACGCCACCTTAAGAATTTAGACCGTGCACTGTAATTTCAAAAGACATCAATCTTATTCCTTCTCCCAATTTATTAATGCTTTATGTTTGTGCGTGTGCTAATTGTATTAATAGCTAAAATCATGAATTAGCTGCAGCCACCATTAGGGAATACAACTTTACTAGATATTTGTGGTATCAGTGTATTTAAATGTTTTTGCAATACAGAGATTTTAATTATCATCCTAACTACCCTTTTCCTCTTTACTCCCTTATTCCCGATTTATTACTTGCCGATAACTTCTTTGCATAGCTGTTACCTGTATTTGTACTCCATATTTATTCCGACAATGAATTTAGCCTTGCTTACCCAAACTGTTCACTTATATAGGTGTTATGTGTTCAATTTTGTCCCGTCTTTGCTAACTTACTCTTATTACATGCTGTGTTACCTTGCTTAACTAGCTATACTACATAATTGACTTAATGTTTATGTACCCTATGTTGTAATGTTGATAGTTGTCTAGTTAACTAACAGTTATCTACCGTATACCGTCATGAGCTATCCATTTACGTCAAACTTACATTACTAGTATTCTGTCATGTATTTCAGATTCGCCGTCTATACTGTGTACAATCATTCGGTGCTGAGGTACTCCTTAAATCAGTAGTAATTCCTTAAACACCTTAGAATTACGTATGCTATTTCCTACTTCTCTACTGTTAATTTATAACTAGCTGAGTTTCGTACGGCCTAGCCAAGACATTCGATCCTAATAGCTTTAGTTCTTGCTTCACTTATTCTTCCTTAGGTAGCAATCTCTCAAACACCAGCGAGCAAGTATTTAAAATTTTTTTCGAAAATTTCTCACTCCTACCCTAGGATTCTACTGGAAATGATTATTTTTGCCTACAGTTTACGTCTAATTTCTGTACACGAGCGCCTTGATGAATCATTTCGTGTTTTTCTCATTTTAACTCTTTCGTTGTATTTTGTTAGAAATTTCAAAAATTTTAAAATTGAGTGGAGATGTAAATGTTATTGACAATTAGCTTAACAACGTTTTGAGTCGGGAGTCTAGGGTTTGGTTACACAGATTACTTCCACAGTAGTGAAGCAACTGCAATAAGATATCGTAAGTACTGCAATACTGGCTAGTCTTCCCCCTAACCAGTAGCGACGTGCTAAATGACCAACCGAATAGGCAGATAGGTCACGACGGCTGGGCTTCCATCTTTCGAAGGAAGCGCAACCAGTAAGTGAATAATCACTAGTGACATCTCCCTTTCGAAGGAAGCACACTCTAGCACGATCTCCCGATGGTCGGTAGCATATGAGACTTTGCTAGCAATTAGCCACATCGTGCACGCCCTCCGTTCCGGACGCCCCGACCGGCTGACTCGTTAACGGTGGGTTTTCACAACACAGCTTCCGAACTTCTATTAGCCAGTATCCAAAAATATAACCTTATTTTTCCTGCTGTGACTAATTTACACCCATATTATGTAAACCTTCTTTGTCTAACCTACGTAAGTACCCGTGTAATACCTTATTTTCCTCTGAAAAAGTGCAAGAAAAAATTTTAGACCCATACATACGTACGTAGTCATACAAACTGTCAGACTCCAACTTTCATTCAGCTGTATTTCACTATCACTCACCTTTTTGTCACTAAACAGTTTCATCAACGTTAAGTATTAAACATGTTGTTAATTGTTAGATAAATCATGGACTTTTTTGTTGATACTATTTACCTGAGGGTCCTGTCTCAATGTTTTTGCTTTGGTGGATTCTCCTTTTGCCTTCAGTTTTGTTTAGCAGCCGAGATCTTAATTTTCTTTGGTAAGATCCCTGAAATAGCAAAATAGATAATTTGTAATTATTGAAATCAACTTATGACTGTTTGCAAATGAGCTGAGTACATACCACATATTGGATTCAGTTCGTCGAGTTTGGAATCTACCGAATTTTGTTCCTTTTTGCTTTAACACAAATTTCTAATAGTTTACCTTATACCTTGGTTTTTCAAAATTAATAAAAAACTAATCGCTCGAGTATACCAGTCTGCTAATGACGCATCCTGCTTTTGAACTTTAACCTAAATTACTCACAGAAAATGGTTAGGCATCCGCGCATTCTGTCTTATTATCATTAATTATTTCATCAGACAATGCCGCAAACTTAATCCAAACCTAGTTTTTCGGCAAGGCCGTTTCTTTTCATGACTTGCTAATTTTACCGATTTTGCTTGTGTTACATGGCTCGTCCGCTCTCAACAGTTAACTACAAATTAGCTACAGCAAATTAGTAGCAACACTCCCTGGTAACTTAACTTAATTGCCATCTTCAGGGACTGAAACACTATTCGTGGTTATCGAAAAAAACTAAAAGTTAACCAAAAATATTCCAAAACACCGACCCTCTATGTATTGGTTCGAGACCCAGCTGCGTTATAAACTGGTGTTCGAAAGGGTATTCCTAAAAACTTTGAACCCGACTGTCGCCTGTTCTTGTGTTTAACTTGCAGTCTATCAAAGCACGAAAAGAGCAACTTTAACTAATCGATTCACATGAAAACTTATTAGAATTCTCTTTACAATTATTGTGTCCATCGTATTTTTTGCCTGCTGCTCCAGCTCAAAAATTTACTCGGTATTGGTAGGAGTAGCCTTGCATATATGGTTCTTTTACATTTGCGACTTTTAAAATTAACCTAATTTTCCCTCTGTCCACCCGGTTAAACAATTCTCACCAAATTATTATTCGTTTACCTAAATAGCGCTTTCCCCTTTTTACCCTTATTCCAAATCATTGAATTTGTAACACGTGCTTTTTGATCCGATTCTTCTGCTGTATAGCCCAGGATCAAGATTCAACGGGAAATACGAAATTTTCATGCAGTATCTGGTTCAACTCTCAGTGCCAATAAGTTCAAAATTCTAAATTACGTGCAGGTTGCCCACGTCTCACATTAATTAGACCTTAATTACCACCTTTGAGCTTGCTCGACGCTTGTGGGAATTTAACCTCCATTATTGTACCATAGCTTTAGTTGGTGTGATTTCAAATTTCAAAACTTTAGTTTGCCTTTTGTCGCGTAAAGCAAAACAGAAGAATATGTTCGCATTTATGCACGGCCAAAATTACTCGCCTTCGGTTGTTTCGAAGAAATTCTTGTTTACTTTCGCCAGAATTCTTTTCGCAGTTTGGTTGGCAAAGGCAACTGGATTGTTTTGAACATGGATGTCTCTGGATTCATGCAAGCAATTAGAAAACGGCTTAATACAGGCGTTTGTGGAACTCTTTTAATGGTTTCCTGTTGTTCTTTCTATTCAAGGGAACTAAGTATCCAAACTTGTAAATTTTGACAAAAATCCGCTAAAATTTGGATTTTTCTCACTCTTGAGTTACATTAGTAGTAAACAATTTCAGAGAAATCGTCCTCATGAAGATGTTTCTTCAGAAGTCTGAACTATTAAAATCTTTCAGTTAAAACAGGCGGCACTCTATATTGTTATCGCAGAAGTTAGTGAACACCGAAACAATGGATTTGGAGAGTCTCGCCAATTTTCATAACGAGTTTCCTCGAGGTCTGTTGAATCAAATTTACGCAGGTGCTTAGTTTGATGGTTGATATGAAATTTTGTTTCGAAATTGCTGTTTCGAGTATCTTTTTCAAAACCACAGTTCGTCTAAAGCCTACGAGTAAACTCACCTCACTCTGGATCCTTCCAAATTAGACCGGCGGCAAAGCCTTCGTTCTGGCAAAATATGGTTGCCCCCCCCGCCTTCGGATTATAAGTCAGTTATGCCAGTGCTATGGAGTATCAACAATTTACACTTAATAAAAATAGCTAATACAGGACTGTAAATGGCAATGAAAGTTTGCACTTCATACGTTCTATCACTTGTGCACAATATATTCCAGATAGGCAATTAAACTAAACAGTGTATTTAGACTGCATTCTTGACTTCGTAATGACTTATTGTATAGGCTTCCTTAACGCCTACTTTACAATCGCTTCAAACCTTGCTGCTGCACAGTCTCCCGATTAAATTTCAGTGACCCATTGCCGCAAGCATATTTCAATAGAAGTATCATCTGCAGCAGTTCAAACGTTCTAGGCCGTCATCTTTGATTATATTGTAAAGTTATTCGAAACTGTTATACTAACGAATTCCATCTGTATAATGACACCTCTAATCTCGCTTTTCCAGAAAAACACAAAAACAATTTCGCTGCAGAAACAACAAGTTGGCCCCAAAAGAGGACGATATTCCTTTGAGGACATTACGAATTTCTGAGCAATGTTCAATAGTTTAAATTCAGTCAACCTACTTCAATTTATCTACATAAACGTTAGTTATATAAATCTGCTAACATAACGAGACACCAGCGTCCAGCATTTCCTTGCTGGCTGTTGGGTTTAACAGCACAAATCAGCTGCAGGCATGCTGGCTGACAACACATCACGCAGAGAATCTTTAAGCAACTTTAACTTTAACCCGGGAGAGCCCAATGTCCTGTGTCTGTACTCGTTGAAATTTTGTATTCTTATTTTCCACGCCAAATTGGAGGACCAAGTTTTGCAAAGGGGGGAGATACGTAGCAGACCTAGTAATTAGCAAGTTAGAAAATATAAAATTAGGTAAAACTCTTAAATTAACGATTTGGGTAAATTTATGAAATAAAGCTAAATAAGGAATCCTAGGTAACAAATAGCGTACGGTAGATACTGCAGGTAACTAGTATATGAATTAATTGTTGTATCGTTGGGTAATAATAAACTAATATGTAATTGTTCTTGTCTATTATAGCTAGTAACTCTGTATTGTCTTGTCCTTGAGATTGAGATCCAATTGACAAATTGAGTATCAATCGATAGCTAATGAGACGAGAAGCAACTTTTCTCATAGAACCATGGGACTAAAATGTTGTCTGTGCAAGATAAAGTGAGTTAAAGTTATACTTGGCAGTCCTCCAAAGTTAGGTCAGTGCATCAGTCACGCATGCATTGTGAACGCCTGGATAGCTAGGCTTGAGCCACGTCTGCACTTAAATATTACCTTAGTAAAGGCATTAATTTGGTGTATCGATTCACCCTGTTCTCGGTCGCGTTCGGTCTCCACCTGACCTTGCAGGGATCATCACCGGAAATTTTAAGTTTTCCGGCTTTGAACCTGAATAACTCTGTCATAGTTTGATTTCGAACACTAATATTTTGTCTTGTTTTTGAGAACATAAAGCCGGAAAACTTAAAATTGGGGACATATTATATGTGAATATGAGCGAAACCTGTGACAATCGATTCTTGACCAAAGTGACCCCCCCTTTAGCTGGTAAGGAGGGACCAAGGAGAGACCAGAAATGTTTGTCCCCAGGTTTTTCCTTAAAAACTTACGTGCAGGGATCTTCTATGGCTGTGAGCACGAATCTGAAATCCACTTGTCTCTTCACCCTTTTAGGTAGTTAATATCTAAAGTTTTTTCAGGTTAATTATGCTGAGCTAACAATAAACAGAAACATTTAAACTTCGTGCGCAGGGCCGCAGAAAACGTTTTGTGTCCAAGTTTTTTGGTAAAATAGGGGACAACAAATTTTTGGTTCCTCCTTGTTCCCTTCTTACCAACTTAAACTTTTAAGATCTGAAAACCTTAAATTTTTAATAAAATAAACTTATAAAACTATTTTTGAGTTTAATTCGCCCTGAGTAAGCTCATACGACATTTTAAAATTACTGTTCTTTTTGAGCCCCTTATCAACTTTTTATCAACTAAGTTTTTAACGCGGACTAAAGAACAAACTTAATAAATATAACGTACTTTGGATTCGGATTTTGTGATTTCCAACCCTCTTTGCTTTATCTTTACACCTTTTGATCAACTTCAAATGCAGATACTGGAAAATGGCATAAATGTAGCATGATAAATAAGTTATTTTTGAACAAAAAACGAACTAGCAAATTGGTTTACCAATTTCGACTTCGATGTACTAATTAGTGACAAGACTTAGAGAGGTGGTTTGTACGCCAAACTGAGAATCCAGACACGGTTTGCTAAAAAATAATTTATAGTCGGATAGCTCCACTGGGTATTCTGAAGAGTCAAAAATGGTGACTACCTTGGTATTTTATCTCGACATCTATAACTGAATGTAAAAAATAACTAATCCAAATCCGAATTCAAAATTTGTAACTTCGGTTGTGATTTGCTGTAGTACGTAATAATAAAGAAAGTTGTAACCCTAACAAATAAAGCTTAACCATTGACGATAAAAGTAAGTAACTTTCTATTGAAAAGTAGCTACCAAACAGAAGTTGATCCATTTATTGACAAAACACAAATTTGATCACATCCATCACAGTAACAATTGTACGTAAGAATATACGTAATTACAAAGTAATACGTATTTACGTACTGAGTAAAGTAACAAAAGGAAGGACTAAAACAGATGAAGATAAAGCATTCGGAGGCGCTGTTAATTTTAGGCAGAGGTAATACCTACCAATACGCGATTATAAGTATATGTAATGAAAGACTCTTGGATTTGTTACTCATTCGTAATATGACTAATTACGCGGTGTTCATGATTTATATTCGCTTTGCGGCGACATGCATTTCATCAGCAACACAAACCAGAGTTGTTTAGTAACTGAATTTGAGCTGCTCGAGACCATGTTGCTTGCAAAGATGGTAGGAAAGCTGTCTCCACTGGTTGTAGCAGAGGACTAGTAATGACTAACGACTCTAGAAGTAAGGAACGACTAGGGCTGATGACCTGATGCTACTGCGAACAGATACATTGGAAGTCATCGATGTACAGGGTGTAGCAGGCAACTGTGCTTGACTACAGCAGGTTTTGAAGATGCAATGAAGACTGCTGAAATTCCTTCTCCTTTTATACGAATTTTTATCTCAAAAATTTCATTTCCATTCAAAACAACTGAATTTGTTTGTTTTTCTCAGCGACTTTGGCCCCATCAGACCATTCGTGACAGATTCCAGATGATTGTGAGATAATTTTCCAAAAGACTTTGAACTTTTTAATATTAAAATGTTTGAACAGGATGTCACCTGAACATATCTCAGCTATTCTTCCATTGTTCATTTGAAAAACAAAGCCATTAAAACGTTTATTCAACTTCTTAAGATCACGAGATTTTTCAAAATATTTTGACGAAAAACAAACATCTGGGGTATATATACCAGCAATTTTACTTAGTTGCATCAGTTCAACATTTACTTCACTGCTACAACTTTACACTGCTTGACTAGCCTGCCTGTCCTGCCTTGCTGTCTTACCGGAGCCTGCAGTCTCCCTGCTCTGCCTTACCCATTTTGTCCTATTTTCCTCCCTTGACCACACTGGCCCTTCTTGTTTAAACCTAGCCCAACCATCATCTTCTGCCTGACCTACCTTACATTTCTTGCCTTTCCTTTGCTCCTTCCTCCTCCTGTCCTGGTTAGCTCTGGTTTGCTCTGCCTTATGGTCTTGCCTGCCGAGCATTGTAAGTTGGGCCTACTGTCGACCACAGTACATGCTGCTTTTCTACACTGGATACTTTCAGGTAAGATCTCAGTTTAATGAAGTCTCTACATTTTTTATTGCTTGCAATAGGGGGATCTCTATTTGAGTAGACATTGATATCTAATAACCAGTCAAACTTTGCAAATCTGCTTATACTAGCCCTTAACCTGAACAGCGACAAAGAACCCTAAGCTATCATCTAAGCTATCATCTAACAACCTAAGCATCCAAGCTAGGTCCTTATCTGGATAACACAATTTGGCGATTATGGATTTCTTCTCTTTCTCGACTTTACTATTATCTTTGAGAACATTCATTACCCCAGAGGAAAAACTTGAATCAATCAGGCCTTCACTGACCAAAATGTACCATTTATGTGACATTCCTTAAAACCAGTAGGACAATCTTTCGGATAATTTTGAAGTAGAGCAAGTTTCTTTCTTGTAGTTTCTTCTTTTTTTGAATCAAACGCATTTACATCTGCAAGGACCCGCAAGGTTTGAATGTTTCTCTTTAGCTTGCCTTTTGAGGTTCCATCTAATGCGATTTTGTCGTTATACAGAATGTTATAAGAAATTTCTGGTAGGGCTTTATAGAACGACGGGGGTGCTTCCAGAAGGATTTCTAGAAAACGGTGGTGGTTTAAGCCTTCAGCTATAAGCCGAAGCAAGGGTAGATTGTCTACCATCGCTTGAGACATTTAGTTATTGCAGTGATTACGATCAATTATAAAAGGTTCAAACTAAACTAAGGCAAGTAAATAAATTGTTTTTTCTCAAATGGTAGAGATGCTCGAAATTGCAGTTCTCAAGGCGATGTCGGCATGAGGTCTATCCAAAAATAACCAAAGGGTCTTTTACCAAGAGCAGCATTGTACATATTCATGAACACCTTGCTTCTACCAGGCAACATTTGGCTTTCCAATGTACTTATACTTCGCAAGTCTGGACGTCATAAAAGAAGAAAAATATGATTAATTTGTCGTGACAGACATGCGGAAAATTGCCACAGCAGAAATACAGTTATATCATAGTGATGACTGTATATGGTCAGCAGTTTATACATGACTTCGTTGTTTCCAGCAGAGTATTGTTGATCATCGATAATGAGACAGCCAGGTCCATCTTTCCAGTAATTACCATCCTTGATGATGTCTTCTGGGATTTCCTGAACAAATTCTATTCCTGGGACTTCAGTCTTCATTAGTTCATACAAAAGTTGCCCCACCGTATATGCAAATAATACTTTGGTGAAACACTTCCCAAAACACAATTCTTGTTGTTTTAAGGTGGTGATTCCTTTTGGAGGCATCAACTATGAACCATTTTTACTCCTTCATTACTTGGAGTTAAGAAACCATTTTTATATCAAAATGGAGCTTAACATTATCTCTTTCTAATGAATGCAATGAAACTAACTTCAGTTTTCGGCAACTATTATGCTGCATTCTCGAAGTACTTTAATTTTCCAGATTTTTTGCAGACTAAAGTAAATTTTTTCGTGAGGCATCGACTACATCACTCGAGTCCAATATCAAATAGCTGGGGACCCTTTTTAAATTATCATGAAATCACTCTTAGTTATGAAGAAATTAGCTAAAGTGTTTGTGCAACGTGAATTTTGCCGAATTTTCGAAGCAGCCACTTTAGGCAAAATGCAGCAAACGGGGCAATTAAAAAGGGTCCCTGGGTATTTTTGTGTAAAACACGTCCACTAAGTGGCAACCCTCTAGATTGCATAGTAAATGCTCCACAATCGCTGGAAAAAATTTGGTCATGGTTTTGCAAAAACCACAGTTTTTATAATAACAGCTCACGGGATAGCAGTTGGAAGATTATCATGCTTCGGATAATCGGCCTCGAGGAGACCTTCAAATCGAAACCCTTAGTTTAATTTTACGGATTGTGTAGCTCAAGAAATGGGGGATTATTTGGTTTTTGCAGAAATGACAAGTTTTCAACGCAAAATAAGAAACACGGCTATCGGCCGTTTGCACCAAATGTGATTAACTATTTGCTAAGCACTTGCTAATCCGAAGACCAAATGATCAGCTAAACAAGTGCTAATCTTAAGCATTTGCTTAGCAACAACTCCGTTGAACCACATCTGATTAGAAAGTGATTAACAGATCATCAGTTTAGCAGTTGCTTAGCAAATGGTTAGCATTACTAAGAATTGACCAATAAAAATGCTGGATTTTTGGATTTGGACCAATCAGCTATGGGAATTTTATGCCATTGTCATGTGATTACAAGGACTGCCGTAGTGCCGTATATGCTAATCACTTGCTTAACTTTTTCTCAGAACATACATTAACAGTCTTTGAATTTGATGCAAGAAACCAATTTTTGTGTTCGGTTGAATTATACATGTCCCTAGCTGGGATGAGTTGGGTTGTTGAGTTATCTGTAGTATATATATAAAATTAAACTGGTCGGATATTTCCAAATTCCAAATGTTTGAGAATCTTAAAAATGCTTTTATCTCGTTACACTTTAGCGTTGCAAATTGTTGGCGAACATTTTATTTGGTATCTTGCGATTACGGGCAACATGGAGAATCTCTAATTATCCAGCAAGCATTCTCGCCATTACGGTTTGACTGGAGATAATAAGAAATTCGAAAAATTAGCAGGAATTTCGCAGTTAATCCTCCTCCAGAATAGGATTAAATATTTGTTGCTTGATCACTTGATTAGCATCTGCTTAGCAGTTGGTTAACTTAATCAGATTTGGTGCAAAGGAGTTCGGGATTAAGCACTTGCTAAGCAATTGCTTAGCACGAAATTCGCTAATCATTTGCTAATCACATTTGGTGCAAACCAGTGTATATCTCACAACAGAGAAGAGCTAGAAAGTTGCTTCCAAAAACAAAAATGTAGAACTCAGCGAGAGCTTTCAAATTACTATAATCATAACTATGCAGCTGCTGCTCAACTGTCAGAAATTAGCAAAAACCGTCGTGAACGAAAATGTCGAAATTTTGAAGCGGGATTGCGCGGAGGGTGTTAGAACACCAAATGAACTTATTTTGGAAAGTTTCAACAAATTTTATCTTGGCTTGTACCGTCAACCAACAATACGTGCCCAAAAGGAATCACCACCTTAACATATTATATATTAGTGTTGTTGTCTTCCCGCTGCCAGAATTGCCATATTGCAATTCTAGCTGGCGTAGATATATGTAACGAACACTCAATTGCTTCCATATCACAAAAATAATCATATCAATTCGATAATTTATACATTGTGTTCCCACTGTCCGGGCACGGAGGACACTCTGAGACACGCAATCTTAGAGTGCCCGCAGGGGGACCTTCCCCGGCTTCTCCACCTTGGTACTAACCCCTTCCTGGAAGTCCTTGGGAAAACCGCAGAGCGGTGATTGCCTATCTTTGGGGTTGCGGCCGACTCCTGTCCCCACAGGAGGCAGTCCGGGTCGATTGACGATCGTCAGGTGGCCGGAAGCAACAACAACAACAACAACAACAACAACAACAACAACAACAACAACAACAACAACAACAACAACAACAACAACAACAACAACAACAACAACAACAACAATGTATATCTAAGCTGCACCAGCCGTACGTGGAATACCGACTGCGGTGAGATGGCTGCAAAAACATCGGAAATACCTTAGGGTTTGTGTATCTTTGGGCTTTAAAGGCGCAATTGTCATTGAAATTTATTCAAATTTGCAACAATTACATCATTTAGCCTAGAAAAGATTTTAGAAAAGTCGCGGCGTGAAAATTTGAGTTGTGGAGAAATTTGCTTTAATCCGCCATAACTTGCACTGTTGGTATCCTAAAGGGACGAATTTATAATCGTTCGAATCGTCTCACCAAGACCTACAGCTTGGCTCTTGAGAGTTTTTTCGGTCCCTTACGGTTTAAGAAATAACAGCGAAAATTCATTTTCGAGGTCCAAAACTGGCCATTTTTCGAAAAATCAAATATTGCATTATTGTTGTTATTATCAAATATTATGGTTAAGTATTGATTATATTTGTAGTCCTAAGGCACATGTTATGCGCAACGGAGAGCTCTCTGCGGCATCTGTGCCTACGCACAGCAACGAAATGTGAAATGCAAATCGCAACCAGATTACTTTGAACACGGATTTCTCTTAACTCATGCAACCAAATAGAAAACGGCTTTAGACACGCATTTTTGGGACAACTGCCGAAGGCCATTTTTCATTGTTTCGCGTTTTGTCTTTCCGTTCGAGAGAAATAAGCATCCAAGCTTGAAATTTTTGGTGAAAATCAAACAAAATGTACATTTTTCTCATAATCTTGAGCTTACCTCCAGAAAAAAATTAGCCCTCGGGAAGACGTTTCGTTTGAAGCCTGAACTGGTCGCTTTTTTAGCTTTCCCACATTTCGAGAAATCCATGTTCAAAAATTGTTTCCCTGTCATTGCATGTTCACGTCGAAGAGTTGAAATGAGACAGGTATAACCTACCTAGCTGTAACAAGCACATTCTAAGCTTTAAAATGATATAAAAATTATCTTTGAATTCTAAGAATTGAGTAAATTACCGTCTTTCAAATTTTGCTGCAAATACCCGAACCAGCACCTTAATATGAGAAAAATGGATTTTTGCATAGAACTAAAGGTTAATAACTCAAAACTTTATGGTCATAAAATTAGCCTGCGGTCGCGGTCAAGAAAATGTGTCCACTTCCAACTCCGCATTCATGTCAGTAACCAGGTTACGTGTTCAAACCCAAATGTTTAATATCTGCAGCTGGCTACTTAAAAACCTTCAATACCTAAACATACAAGCGAGTGAGCGTACACAAACGAGTGAGTAGGCCGTTATCGTCCAGGCAGATAATGCCCCCCATCGTAGCAACTAAGAGAGTGAGGCTGATCACACGCATTGTTATTATGTACTCTATGTATTAGGAAGACAAAAAACTAGTACAAATTTAATACACAGCAATAAATACTCTCAAAATGTCTAATGTTCATGCAATTTAGATTTATATTTTCAATCCCATCATTTATCCTTGTGGATAACCACCACCACCACCTCCACCGTTGCCACCACCAAAGCCGCCTCCGCTGCCTCTCGGAGGACAGGGACAGTACTGAGCGTCGGGTCCAGGACCGCCCGGGCCGCCTGGGAGACCGCCTTGGCCCGGTCCACCTGGCTTTCCATTGTCTCCTGGAGGTCCGTTGGGTCCACGAGGTCCTGGAGGTCCCGTCCCGCCTCTCTTCCCCGGCTGTCCCTGGAGTCCTTGTGGGCCTTTCAGTCCCGGTTCGCCCTTCTCTCCCTTTTCTCCCTTCCCGCCTGACCCGTCGTTTCCGGCTGGACCGGCTGGACCCGGACCTCCATCACCACCTGGTTGACCCTCTGGACCCGGGAGACCCGCTTGACCAGGTTGCCCAGGTCGACCCGGATTTCCGGGCATTCCAGGCATACCCTTCAAACCTGCCGGACCTAAAATAAACAGATTGGAAAATTCATTTGGAACAATCAAACCTTACACTAAGGCGCAATCAAAATGTTGCCAAAAATATTAAGGTACATAGTAGAAGAAACCTAAGCTTAGGACAATAATTAACCACAATGCTATACCATTGGGTCCAGGCGGTCCAGGTGGTCCGGGGTCGCCAGGTGGGCACTCCATGCACTCCGTCATCCCTCCCATCTCCCCCTTCGAGTCCTCCGCGTCCGCCCCCGCAGCCCCGTCCGGACCAGGGTCCCCTGCGTCGCCGGGCTCACTGAAAAACAGGAGTATATCACAAAAAACCTACGTTCAGTGATCACAAAAATTACGTATATTAAGCGACAGTAGCTCAGTCTCGCATTGACAACTGTTTTCTGTAACTCTGTAAACACTGTAACGTTGTAACTTTATAAATCTGTTCAATAGAACTTGGTCTTTAATTTTGACTAAGTTATGCGGAATTAATTTTCGATTTAATTTGAAACCCGTATTACTTAATGGATGCTTTCTTACCCAGGATCTCCGGGAGGTCCAGGTGGGCCAGGTGGACAGCCGGAAGAGGAATCGCATTCTAAAAGAGATTTATTTAAACTAAACGTTTTGACAACTGAAAAACTCAAATGTTTGAACACAATCACTTATTCTGCAAGTGCCATTTTGCGGTCGTCTCTATAGCAAAAGTTTAACGACGCATTGGAAAATTGGTATTGTACCTTTGAGTAGGGTAAGGATTCTACTTAGTCAACCACTCCTAGAAAACGTGTGTTACAAGTGGTTATTCCAAATACTCTTCACTCCTTGTTGCTCAGTAAATAATTCTAGTTCTCTTCGAATGTTAGTTCAGTAGTTTGCTAAAGACAGATCTGCTAGAGTACTTACGACAGAGAGCTGAATCCGAACCACTCGCGCCCCCTGCTCCTCCGGCGCCCCCATTTCCTCCTCCTCCTCCTCCAAAACCTCCTCCATTACCGGCGCCTCCGCCTCCATTGAATCCACCTCCCCCGTTTCCACCCCCACCTCCACCATAGGCCTGACGAATCGCCCTGGCTTCTGGGTTGGAGTTGAGTTCAGACAGCTCACGCCAGGCTACATCTGACAGTTTCTAGAAAAGGGAAAAATGTCAGGAAAATAATCGGGTTATCGCTTTGCTAGAGGTCTGGCTCCTTCAAACAAATCCTTTGTCGGCAGTTGAGTTGCGAAACATTCTCCTAAGTACACTCTAAAGAAGGAATATATACGTATAGCAGGGTGCCATTGGGAATCCTGTTTCAAACAGTTAGCTAGCATGGGCCTAACTTTAGAGAAACGTAAAGAGCGGCCAATACTTACTGACTTAGGAGAATGCTTTGTAACTCTGTTCGGAGGTTGCAACGGTCAAGTAGGACCAGCCCAAAAAATGGTTCAATCTAATTTCTTTTGCAAAGTCTTCTTAAAATTCTTAGCAAAACTTCAAAAATCAACAAATAAAGATCACTGATTTGTGACCCTTAAGCAATAATAGCAATTAAGATTTGTGAAAAGACTAAAGGTCTTGCTAATGCTCAGAATCGAAATATTTTCGCCTCGTGGACTACCAACTAACTACCAACTAAAGCTAAGAGTAAGTTAGCAGCAGCTTTTTGCAGATTTGTTGCTTAATTCAAACAAACCTTGAAAGATTCCATTCTGGAGTCTAGATCAGCCCAGATTGAGGAGATCTCGCTGAAGAGCATGGGAACGAAAACGACGGAGGCGAAAAGAGTGACCGCGGAACAGGCGACGGCCAGGAAGGCCAGAAAACGCACACCACCACTATCCATGGACGCTCACGGAAAAGAAAAGGAAATAGAAATAGAATTGGAAAAGAAAACTGATGCTGAAATTGCGAAAAGGAGCTGCTTAAATACTCAATTTCTGGAGTGACATAATCCTGTCAAAACTTGATATTAAGGTTAACAATTAATCCAATTTGAATTCTGGTTCAAATTTGTTTTCACTTTCACATCTTTTTATGACACAAAGCTTTGATTGTTGTCATTAATCAAATCATTTTTCTTCGCAGAGTTTGTTTCACTGACCGACCTATTGAAAGATCAAAAATTAAGAGAGTTTCTAAAAAGTTCAGAAATTGAGCACACAATTTTTGTTTCAATTCATGTTTTTCTGTCTACACTTTTATGTAAGTAGTTTATCACTGCATCTGAAGCAGTCTAATCAATTATGCAATTTATACAAAAAATTAAGAACATCCAAAACAGAGAAAGTTTGCTTTCAGTTTTACACTTGTGCTAATTTCATTTCAATTTAAACCATTATAACAATGTAACACTATGAAAAACTACTGCCAGTTTATCTTTCATTTTTGTGTTTTGGCACAAGGTTGAAAAAATCTCATGCTTTTGAAATTTTCTTGGAACATCCTATCCTAGTGTCTGCATTGTGTTCGGCGAATTTAAATTTAAAATCTGCTTTTTATTTCATATCTTGTGACATACATTTAAGATCATTAGATATCAGCAACATTATTATATTGCAACTTCTTCGCTGAAACTACTAACCGTCTGTTGTACTGTTGTACTTGTTGCAGAGAACGTTAGAACTTTATAGAAGTTATATACATCTCCCCATCAGTCATAGCCAGGCATACTAGCTAATCCACTGATGGATAGAGACAAAGGTTAGCTGTTAGCTAACAAGAGTTGGAAGTGGGCAAGAATTTTCGTGTGCACGTCCACGATACTAACTGATCCGGGTTAGCTCTGCCTGAATTCGACATTTTTCTGGCGCAGAATTCTGAAATTTTTTGCGGAATTTTGGAAATATGCGTTCTTTGGCACATATGTAAAACCACAGCAAGTAAGGCCCACAAAGTATCAGAATATCTATTTGCCCATCATTATTGATGACTTTCAGTCAAGTTTGGTTATAATTGTTGCAGCTAGGGCTGGTTGGGTACACGCAGTTGGTCGCTGTGGTCAAATACGAGAGGGTATGGTTACTATAAATTGAACAATAGCGATTTTCAATTATTTTGTGAAGTCTGATAAATTTTATATTAATCGAAAGATCTATACAGTGTGCATTTTTTCCTTGGCCATAGTCCGCAAGTGCGTCAAATTTAACTTATCGGCGTTTAAATGATTAACTCTTAACTCTTTCATGAAAAGGATTCAGTTGACTTTAATTATGATTACCCTTTCTTTAAAAGGCCCTAAAAAGAACACAACGCATCCACTCAAAATTTGAGCTACCTTGGCCAGTCTTGGGGAAAGTGCAGGAGCATGTCCCCCCTCAGCTGAGGCTCAAAAATCCTCACTGTAATATAGCAATACTTAAATTTTTTAAACATGGTCTTGAAAGCTGTGCATTTAGCAGACATGCACGACAAAAATGCATATGTAACGAAAATGGCCCTTGTCGGAAATTTGAGTTAAGTTGTACAATTGTTGTAGCATCAGCAATCCAGGTTTCATTATTTCACATGTAATATTTATTTTGCCTCATGCATGTGCAACCTCCTTGATATCGCTTATTTCTTATGATAGTTGACATGGTTTCTTTTTTAGCACACGCACATTCTACTCTTACAAGAATATTAAATTTGGCGATACTTTAGCAGACCTGTGAGTACGTTTCACAAGACTTAACCAATTTAGTTCAAATTTGGTATGGATGCAACTGAGTCCATTTCTATCGATCTGCAGCCAAATTTTAAAATTTTAAAAATTTTATTTTTTAAGTTTTCCAAGGGAGACCAGGAAACCAAAAACTTTTTTCTCCAATTTTGCTTGAAAGTTGCACAAGAGGTTTTCTGAGTCGCCGAACACGAATCTGAAAGCCGTTTTTCTACTCAGCTTTTCGTTAGCTATAGATAAGCTTAAACGTTAAGCTTACAATTTTAGCTTACTTCTAACTAAACGAAAAGCTGAATCGAAAAGCTATCTTCAGATTCCTCTTTAGCGAGCCAAAAAATCCTGTATGAATC
Source organism: Trissonchulus latispiculum (assembly GCA_030248195.1). Taxonomy (NCBI): domain Eukaryota; kingdom Metazoa; phylum Nematoda; class Enoplea; order Enoplida; family Ironidae; genus Trissonchulus; species Trissonchulus latispiculum. The sequence goes on from JASAND010002622.1 coordinate 29,797, forward strand.
CTTTTATCAAAATTTTAGACAAAAAATTTTGGTTCCCCTTGGTCCTAGCCAGAAGTTTGCTGCAGATCGATCAGAAATGGGCTCAAATGCATCCACGCCCAATCTGAACGGTTAAGTTTTGCGAAAGTTACGCACAGATGTGCGTCTGTCCTGGTATTGGTTAAACTTTTGGGGGATAGAGTCGAAAATAAGAAACTTATCACCGTGAGACAAGAGACCAGACGCCAGTTCTACAAACGTGACTGTTAAAAAAGAGGGCACTGGAAAAGTTTAATTGACACATTCGACCATAATCATCTTATCAGGAACAAATTTTTTCCTGGATCGATTAGCGCCCCCCCCCCTTCCCAAACCACACTGTTAAAAATTTTAGTAGCTCGATAGCATTTATATTGTGCATCCTTTTGACCTCCCTGCCTGAGTTCATATAGCGAAAAAATTATGTCTTCGCGAAATTGCACACTTTGGTTCACAAGGAGAGGACCAAGGGAGGAACTTTCTTCTATGTGTTAGCAGAAGAGTAAGAGTTTAGATGGCTCTCTTCTACATAAGCTCCAAACCGTGATCTGATAATACAAATGTTTTCCGACAGCCAATAACCAATCAGAATGCAGCAACTACTCCCGGTTTGTGTAAGGGAGAGGAGGTAGAGCAGAGGATTAAGGTTACGGTAGTTTCAGCTTATTTCCAAAAAATTCAACAGCCATGGGGTTACCAACAGCCAATCAGATCCAGCCAATTTTAGCCTGTCTTAGCGACGCCCTATTCCGAGAGGGAGCCTGTTTTGTTATTCGCTGTCGAACAGAGCGTGCGGCCACCCCCCCCCCCCGTCCAACTGTAGAATCTTCGTGTGGCTGGTAGTAGCAGTGTTGCACAATGCAATGAGGTGAAGCCCTCCTAGTGGCTTAATTTTTAAATTGTAAAGCAGTTATGTGCTCTTGTGAAGACTGAATAATTTTATTCTATTTTTCTTAATGTTACAAGTAGTATAGACCACGGATACACTCCCGGTATCTTTAACACGTGATGTGTTAAATGTAGGTCTTCGTCTTGTTGCATATTTTAAATCAGTAACCATAGCTTGTCATCATCAGCAGCAGATGATTATTATTTTATTTTAATCATTCATTTTAATGATTGCTTATGCCACTGACATAAAAACGAGCAAAGAACCCTATTTAAACTTTACTGACTTTAGTGTACTTGTGCCTATGTAATAGTAAAGTCTGGGAGTTGAACTTCAGCACCACCACACTACAAAGGACTGGCACAATGTAACGCTGACCTAACTGCTAAGGAAATCTAGTCCAGGCGGCTCTCTTTTAGATCCCGGACGAGCCTCGCCAGGTTTGGAGGAGTACGAATTTTTGGGGGGCTCCGGACCAACTGGCGCTTGAATGAAAGGGGAGGTTGGGCTGAATCACACACTAAATAAAATACTCCAGGCTAGCCCAAGAGCGAATACTTCAGAAGTTATAACTAGCTCCGACTTGTTGGGAATTAGGGAAAGAGAATTAGACAACCGCTGATTTAATAAAGGAACTCTAAGAATCGGACACTCACAAAAATTAGAAAACATCAAAAATTTGTAACAAAACTTACTGGCTACCAATAAGATATGAAATGGGGGAGGGAAGACAAAAGCACAAAGTGGGGGAAAAGGGGAACTCGGGGAGGACCGGAAAATGAGCAAATGGGAGGGGGTATATGCGTTGAGTTAGAAAAGAAAGGAAATTAATGATCAGTCAGTCAGAGTCAGTAAAAGGCAATAAGAGAGAGTAGAATCCCCAAAATTTAAGTGACCGCCGTACGCGACAATGAAAAAGACTCAACTGAAGCTGGTGTGACTAATAATTACGAGTGGGCATGTGCTTTGCGAAATAACGATTGATATAAGTAATCTTAGATTTTCAATCTCCGACAAGCCAATTCTAAAGACATTTCCATGGAGTGTTAACAGTTTTAACCATGAAGATAGCACTACATCATAAAATATGCGTTTTCACTTAACAGAAATCAGACACTCCAGTAAATGCACAAATAATGACATTAACAGTTTTTAAAGGAGGTTTATGAGTTATACGAGGAATTTTGGAGATTTTTAAGGGAAAAATCACGAAATGCTTCATGAAAAGAAATTGAAGGAGACGCAGTAGCGTCTTCCGCTACTGCCTATACTACATCTATTTAAGTTCTGCCTACTCTTTGACAACTGAAAACAACAAACAACGTCCATGTGCCTGCAAATCAAAACTACAAATTCAACTAGTGCCTACAATTTTACCTTTACTAGTCGATAGTGTGCTTGTGCTTACAATGTCTACAGTAATACTTGGACATTTGCAATCAAAAGAATACTGATTTCTGCAAACGTGATCAAGAATGGATCTGTTTAACTATTCCTGCCTGAAGACCCAACTTAACTGTTCCTCAAAATCTGAAACTGTCATAATTTCGCATTAATATATCGAAAACGCGGTTACTTGTCTGTTGACATAATGCATTGGCATTTTAACAAGTTAATGTGGTTTTAAACAGATGGAGCGGGAAGGAGCGGGAAACCAATGACCTACACGTGACCTATCCCAACTAGAACTAAACTCTTACATTTGATTGACAAGTCTAAACAGCAACCATTATGCTAACCCAAGCAATTAGGCAGAATTTTGAAATCTATTATGCAAAACAGCAAACATGCAATTTTAGCGCCAATAGCCAGAGCATTTCTCTACACTGGGGTGGAGCAAATTTTAATTGAAAATATTAAGAACATTCCTTCGATTAGCTTCTTCACCTAATCAAAGGTTTAGCAGGATGTGATTGCGTTGCTCATTCATTTTGTTTGTGCATTAATGAATACTCTTGAGGTTCGCGTAATTTCTCTAAAAGGAATTTACGCATCTAGAATCTGTGTTATTACAAAAACGGAAATACTGTAAAATCGTCAACATGTTTACTAATGATACCCAGTTCGTTCTAGAACTATCTCCCTCCATGCCTAAGGTTAGTAATTCCAGTCTAACACCCATTTTGTTTTTATCATTCACAGACAGTATAAGTGTTATTGGAATAATAGGTTATGGATTCCTTTACTTCATGTTGTGGAAGAACTGGAAAGTGCTGGGAAATTTTTTCTACGTTTTGGCGGTCAATTTGGGGATTACTGATATTATGGTTTTGACTCTATTTTTGGTCTACGACAATTCGAAATTAATAAAATACATCGCGAGTGGAATGTTTAGCGACATAGCTGTTTGGGATGACCTAAGACGATTTGCGTATGGTATGTTTAGCACAGGAAGTTCTTATTTGCTACTTGTGATTGCAGTAAATAGACTTTTCGCTGTATGTATCCCAAAATCTTATTTTCGCTTTTTTACTAAGCATATTCTATCAGTAACAGTGACAGGGGTTAACGTATTTACGGTTTTTATGGTTACTCTAATGCACTATTGTGGATGCGGCATGCGCTCACGTTTGTACGGATTTGTGTACGATTGCAGTGTTAAGGGACGTTGTCCTGGATTTCATCAGAGACTAACCGTCATATCTTCGAGCTTTGTATTATTAAGCTTTGTTGGAGTGAATATTGTAATATTTCTAAAGATACTTCCGCGAATAATCGCAGGAAAGAACGAAGCCTAACACTGCAACTTACTCTTCTCTGCATTGCTGTAACTAGTAAGATATGTACGTTCTTCATCTCGTCTTTTCTGTCTGCAGCAAACGTAATTTCACTGGAGAGTAATATAATGATTTTCACAATTGCGACTTTGGCAAATTGCATTATAAATCCTTATTTGTACCTAACCTTTGGGTCTGAACTGAGGAAACTGATCTTAAAGTCGCTATCCAAGAGCTCTGTGGCTGCTGGTTAAAATTAAAAATTGACTAACTTATTAAAATTAATTAACAAATTTGGATTGATATCAGATATGAAGTTTATTGATAATTTGACAGCCAACAAATTGACACTGCAAATTTCAGGTTTTAATGATTTTAAAAAATTGAAGTTAAAATTCAGTGATTGCAAAATTACAACAGAAGGAGCAAACAATGCAGGCAGTGAAATGATTGATTTCTTTTGTTGAAAAAACGATTGTGTCAAATGCTACACTTTCGATTCGCAGTTTTTTCCGGCAACTTTCTCCTACCCCTTGGACAGTTTTGTCTAATACTTTTCCTCTGACGGCGGTAGGGCATCTAGATTGTCTGGTATGGGGAGAAGTTGTTTTCCTACCTGTATGGAAAGATTTGCGGAATGATCTAGTTTACTGACCATCAAAAATTTTAGATTTTTCAGATATATTGTCCAAAGATTGTCGATCAAAATACCCAGTTCTTACCTGAGCGAGCGGAATGTGGTTTAACACCTAGTTTGCAGTATAGCTTTGCATAATTTACAGTATATTGGTATATTTCAGCACAGTTTAGTTATTCTAATTTATTTAACACATATTGTTAAAGAATTGAAGCAGCAGTGTTATTGTTTTGCCTTGTTCTGGGACTCATGATGATCCTGCTTTAAGCGGATAGCACAGAAATAATTAACTTTTTGCGCTGTCATGTGTTCTGTGTCTTGACTTGTTTGAATTTCTGTTCGTTCCATTGTAAATAGAACCATTGCTTTAATTTGAAGTATGTTGGGGTTGGGTATTAATGTTAAAGTATGTGAATTCCGCATGTTATATTTTGACATGGAACTTGCGATTACGGCATATTCAACGTAATGCATTAAAGACCTGCTCCTTAATCTTGGCTGCAAACTATTCATAATTAACATAATTCATAATAAACATAACCCACAATGGCTAGACTTCAAAAACCCTCTATTTGAATAATTCGCAATTCGAAGAATTAAAAGAATTCGCAGGTGAGGTTACTTTTTTGAATTTTGTATCATAAATGATTCTGACTCACTTCCCAACCTTCAGCTTCAGTTCCCAATCAAGTAGTCAAAGTTCCCAACTTCCGAGTCTCACTTCCTAACCTCTGAGTCTCATTTTCTAGCCAATACATTGTCAGCTCTCAACAGTTTAAACAATATGTTTTAATGATTGTTGTTTTTGTTAATTTTCCTGACTCCTGATAAGTAATGTGGTTACTGCAGGGTTGTGAAAACAGGGACATTTGATAGTGATATCTTATAATATGGTATTGTTTCCGATTGATCTGCAGAAATCAAAATCCTAACTTAGGTCCTTTAAATGCTTTAATGTTCTTTGAAGTATTAGAATTTGTTGTCTATTGAAATTGGTACCAAATATAAACTTTTAAATGTTATGGATTATCTTCAGAAAAACTTTAAGCTTGTGTTTTTGGATAATTTTTACGAGGCTAAACAACTTTTAACCAATTAGTCAAAGATTTTTGAAAACGACAATTATTCAGAAAATTTGCCTCATAATTCTATTTTTTCATTGGAACAGTTTATGGTTGCAAACACTTTAACGGGATGTAATTTTCGTGCCCTACATGCGGCAGACTGTCTTTAACTATGCTTGTTAACCATGATCTTTTGCATATACACCATGTAAGAATACAACTGTTTTAAGTTTGAAGTTCAGAAAAGACCACTGCAATCTAATAGATGGGAAAAGTGAAACAGTAAGGGTGAGAAGTGAGACTGCTTGAGAAATAGAAATCAACCAAGATGCTGTTCTTATCTTAAGCATCTGCACACACGCGTTATGGTGAATCGCACCCTTCTTTATCAACAAAAATACAAGTGAGGTTTCGGACCTGCACAAGCTTGAGAGACTTGTTGTGCTGAGGCGCAGCAGGAAAATGCTATGCTTTTATCAGGGTCTATTTATTGCACACTTTTCTTCTCACCTTAAACTTTAAATTTCTTCACCTTTCTTGAAAAGTGTCTTTAGTTATTAGTTATCAGCTGATGGCTGTAGATTAACGATGCACCATAACCACTACGTTTAAAATTTTCAACGCAAGCAAGCTAGCGCAAGGATGAGCAGGTCAGATGCATTCTCACATAGCTCTTGAAATCGTGAAGGTGAAGTACATAAGGATGAAATGTTTAATAGCATATTAGCTTTACTGAAGCATTTGTCTTTTCTTTTGATTCACCGTTTTCACCGACACAAGAATAACATTTCGAGTATGCTAATCAAGCTCATTCCCAGAAACATAGACATGAAATTTCCAAGAGTGCTGAAGACTTTCACAAGCTGAAAAATGTATTATAATCATGTTATTAATATAAATGGTACGCATAACAGAATGTACGAATATTCCCAAAAAGGAAGATAACATATGCTAACAGTGAAGCACGTGTCCTCAGGTATATAGCGTTAACTTATCCACAGCCTTGGAGTTAACCGTAATACCGGAGGAGATTGGGAGCATCCAGCGCGGCGAAAAATGGGTAGTCTCCCTTGTACAGAAGAAAAAGGGAAGTCCCTTAATAAGGAAATTGAACAAAAGCTATATGCATTAATAACCTGTTTGCGATGTCTTCAATGGTGTTCTTAAGAACTAATAACCTGTTAGATTGCCAGTATTAAGGTCAATTTGTAAAAATTGACAAGTTTGAATTGTAAGATTTTGGAAATATTGGACTTATAACTGGTGAGAACCGGAACGCTGAAATGAAACACTGAGAACAGAGTAAACAGGTAAAAAATCAACTGGAACTTCTAGCAACGAAATACCGACGGTACTGTTGTATTTACGCAAACAACACAACAAGAAGTAAATTTGCTAAGTTTACATCAAAAGTATTAACATTCTACTTACTGGAAGTTTTGCTTTTTCCGATAACTCAAATGTGTCCAGGATTTTGATTTCTAGCAAAATGTATTCCTTTCTGAAAATTAACAAATTTTCAAATGAAAACAAACCAGATATTTTGAAATCAAGTCTACGAAATAAGATTTACCCCATAAGTTATATTCCAGGTTTTACTTGAATTCCTGATTTAAATGTTCATATCCATGTAAAGTGTTTAACGATGTCTACTTTTTGATGCAATTTTAGAAACCCCAAAAGTACTGTCAAGTGTACTAACTGAATGTAAAAAGTCGCCAGTTTATATTCAAACCATTTGCACACCTGTATTTAGCCCTGCACGCATAATCAGAGTCTTCACAGCCGGGTACCTAAAACAGTTCTATGCGTCTATCAAAACATATCGAGCACACACACCTAGCAAAATTCCGCAGATTCGTTCAAGCTAGGTTTTGCCTCAAAATAATTCCACGAAATTGAGCTAGCATGGTCGGAATTGCGCTGTCAAGTTTTTGTCAAAGTCGCAAGTCAAAACCAAATTCCAGTTTCGTGGATGGAATCCTGCTGACTGGAATAAGGCACGTAGACTTGCTGAATTGAGCTTTGCTTTTTTGGATTAGGCTTCGATATGGCTTGGGTTGGGTAAGACACCTAAATTTTAAACGTAATTGAACCAACGTTTTTTGGTTTTCAGCTTAAATGTATCTTTGACTGGCTTTGATGCGCCCCATCCGCGGAATCTTGCTTGGTTTGTGTACTCAATATCTTTTGGTAGGTGCACACCGACTGAGAAATCAATAAGACATATTGCAATAGAAAATGCACTGAGACTGCATAATATTGAGTAAATGACTGCAATTAATGAGTAGGTGACTGCAACATATTATTACAATTATTTCCGCCACAATCCATTAAGTGAGTCCCTAGGCGCTAAGGTTTGTCAGCAGCGCTTAGCTTAAACTTACAGGATGGTTTTTCGCAGGCCATTTTGCTCTCGTTATTGTTTTCTCATAAGTTTCTGAACTGAAATATGATGAACAGCATACACATATTAAATGTCATAACTGAACAACAATTGGCGCGACACTGCTGACTTCGTCAGTGTTATCATCCTCTATAAAATTTGATAAGAAGATTCCTAGTGTGAAGAAGCTATTTTATCTATTTCATTCAAGATTGCGTAAAATTTCAGTATCGACTTAATGATTTTTTCTTCTGTGTCTGACCCGTTAAAAAATTGGCTAAATTAGCTAATTAATTAATGGATTTAGCGAGCGTAGCTTATCTATAAGATAATAGTAGTCGATTTGAGTCGGGTACAAATTTATATTTCTGTGAATTAAGATTTGTTTCTTAGGTTAGGTTTGCTTTCTTGTTTATGTCAGTCTTTTTGAGCTATTAGTGACAGGTTTCGAGTATAAATGTTCAGGTGAGGTCGTAGTTTTTATTATCATGTTTGTACAATGAAGTCTTGAAACTGGCAATACACTAAATTATTTTTCAATAGCACAGGTTTAGTGCAAATTTGATAGCTGTATTTTTCAAATAGCATTAAATTATACCCTACGTCTTGTTTATTACTGTATTTTAAATTTTTGTTTTGATATTTCCGCAAAATACCTAACAAGATAGCTTGCAAAGCGACGTCTTGGCAATCTTCGCGACAAAGAGAAATCTGTAACGGGGTCAGGGGCGGAGCCACTAGTAGCTGAAGGATTTTTAAATAGCGAGAACAATATAATGTAATGCTAATCTGCGCAGACTTGCCACCTGACGCAGAAGAAGTTCTTAAGAATTGAAAACCTTTTGCTTAAAGCAGTTTAAAGATGTTGACGGGCGATGTTTCCCCCTAACTAATCTTGTATGCAGCTTGGATCGAGCTAAAGCTCAGTTGCGTTCAAATAAGAAACTTCCGTCCAGTCACACATATGTGTACTAAAAATCATTTGTTCCAATCACATGAATTTAGGAAAGAATTGATGAACGTGCGTCCCAATTTTGTAAATATAGCCCTTTCCCCAGTATATGTTTTGTCGTTAAACGTTTTGACTGAAGGCTTTATAACCGTTCGTTAGAGCCAGACGTATATAATATAGGCGATTTAATACTAATCAGAAGATTTGCCCTGAAGAATTTTGCTTATCAAACCTCTTATTACTACTGACCTACATTCCTGGACGCAAACAGAAGATAGAATCTTTTCTTTGAGTTTATTCAGGTTTTTCTCCATGCACACAACTGAAACAGTATTGGAAATTGTCTTCAGATATTAAGTGTTGAGAAATCATTTCATTGAATACTTTTTAGTTTGATTGCAACCACTAAATAAAATTACTTTACTTTCCAGTAAGCCAGGCTTAAGCTATGAATAGTCGCAAAATCAAATGTTCTCACTTGGTTGAGGGTGAAACAGCGCATTGTGTGGGCGATTGAGCACTTACATGAGTTATTATCGTTTGAAATATTCCTTACGTTTCTGTAATTTCCATTCTGAATACTTCGGATTTTAATTATTCTCTGCTTGTTTTACTGCATTTCATGGTTAAATAAATTGTCGTTTGAAATAAGGCTCATTTTCGAACCTTGATGGAACCGATTAATAAGAGTTGGAAGTGGGTCGCGGGTACCCGCGGGTCGTAAGTACCCGCGGGTCGACGTTCAGGTCAGTGGGTACCCGCGGGTCAGAGCGGGTCAATAGTAATTTTTGTTCACACCAATTTTACGCTAAATTTTGGGCGAATGGCGCGTTATGATCATTACCAAACGAGTTATGATCATTACCAATTTGATTTGCAGGAATAAAGTGACTTAAAGTAAAGTTCTAAAATGGTATTTAGCTATATTATTCAAGTTTTGGCATATCATTTTATATAAAAACTCCTGCGACAATCGCCACGCAAATAAACAAGAATGGACTGATCTTGTATGAAATTACTACAAGAAAATATATGCTTTATCTTCAAGAATTTGCCTAAATACTGGATTTTACTGGCATATGCAATTTGCATTAAATTTTAAATTTTTCTCTAGTTTTGATTGTTCAATATTTGTATATACATTATAATACTGCTTTTATATTAAAATTAATTCGATTCTGGCTTGAATCTTCAGTCAATCATAATTCAGTAATATCTTTAAGACACAGTCTTGACTAATTGCACTAATGTATGAACTAATGTATAGAAGTCTTGATGTAATACTGCATTGAATCACAAACCGTTTGTGCGAAAATAATGTTGGCAGTTTATCCTGCAAACCTAGTTTTTCCAGAAAGAGTATGAAGAGCAGCTTCTACTAAATACCTTTACAATGTCAAGCTTGGAGTTTCGACATAGTTCGACGAATTATGATCATTACCAATTTGATTTGTAGGAATAAAGTGACTTAAACCAAACTTCTAAAATGGTATTTAGCTAAATTATTCAAGCTTTGGCATATCATTTTATATAAAAACTCCTGCGACAATCGACACGCAATTGTAAGAAATAAACAACAATGGACTGATCTTGTATGAAATTGCTACAAGAAAATATGTACTTTATCTTCTAGAATTTGCCTAAATACTGTTACTGGCAGATCGAGTTCCCAGCACGTCTAACACGGTTGCAGTTGCATGGCAGAGCATGCTCAGAACTAGCGACAACGAACATGAAAGTAAGTGCAATCGACTTTGAGCTGGCCACATTTTAATTTGAACCTGCTAATACTTCGCTATGCTGACGCTAAAAGCGATAATTTTGCTCGACCCATGCTATACGGTACGGAAATACACGGAAATGTCCAAATTTAAAAAGTGGGTAGAGTGGGTCGACAAAATCCCAGTGGGTCGTGGGTCGCGGGTTGCGGGTCAAGGTCCGCGGGTCGCGGGTACCCGCGGGTCACGAAATAACGACCCACTTCCAACTCTGGGTCAAGCATTATAAAACAGCCTAGCATTTTGATAAATTTGAAATGCCCATAGATAGAGCACTATAGAGCATGACTAACGGGTGAATTGCACCTCATGTATAACTGAAACTGGTTTTCATACACCTCTTACTAGTCACTCAATCCATTAGCAACACTTAATTGTGCTGGATTTAACTACGGTATCACTGAATACTCAATGATGTTAGTTACTTTGTGTCTCCATGGAACAAGGAAAGTTTCCTGCTGGAATGTGATAGTGAGGATACCCGCAGCCGCATAACTGAATGAGCCACTTCTGTGTTGTTCTTCTTGTACAATCCTAAAGCAAAACCCAATACATAGCGCATAAAAGCAAGCCTGAATTTTGTCTCTATTCAGATTACATTATTAAGGCGTATCCGCATAAATTACTTTCAAAAGTTCCATTGTACGTATTGACTTACTTCTCCTGGACCTTCTCCAGCCTCTGATGTGGTGCAGTTAGTGTAAGGCTCAGACAATCTTGTAGACTTATACTGAAAATTATAAACAGGCTCTAAAGTACAGTTGACATAGAGTCAAATAAATGGATCAACTGTTTTAAGAAAGTTAAACTCAACTCTTTCTGGGATGTCAATTGTCGAAGTCCAGCTGAAAAGCACAGTCTACAAAATGCAGCTCTTTACTTTTGCAATCGTAAGCGTCGTCGATTCCCCTGGGGCAAAAGTGATGGATTCCTCTTCCAGAAAGCTACCAAGTCCCTGATCTGATATCATGACCTTAATTCCAGCAGCCGTTATCGTTGAGTTCATGTATTCTTCTGGTTTTATTCTTATTAGCAGTTTCACCGTACGACCTACAACAAATATGGACAGATTCTTTAATTTGGTAGTCTGTTTAGAATCTATATTTTTCATTTCGCAAGCACAAAAATGCGTGCATTGCCACTGCAGAAGTGTAACATGCAGCATTCGTTGATTAGTTTCGCGAACTTCCATACGCTTACATATCAGGTTGCAGATGCTTTAATAATTTGCTGTGTCGCATTTTTATCGAAGTTCAATCAAATCGTAGTTATTTGCAAGCAAATAGAATTGATCATTGTTAATAGACTAATTTTTTATGATATACTCACCATACAAATCGTCGTTGCTATTGATCTGGAAACAGTTTCCGTTAATATGATCCGTTACTTCAGAAGCAGCTATTCTAATGTTATATAATTACATGAATTATTCTATTCACAGAAGTAAAGTTGGTTGAAATATGAGCTAATTGGCTGTGGTTCGGACTGACTTTTGGTTTAGCTTTCAAAAGCCTGAAATGAAAGATGTCTAAGAACGGAATTTCAAATCTTGGATATTTAAACGAGTGGAAATATTACGGAAAACTGTTTTCATTATGTGTGCTAGTAAAAGCAGAACCCTAACACTCCCTCCGCCATGCATTTAAAAGAAGCTTAAAAGAAGCTTTCCACTTTGTGTGCAACTGTACAAGTTGACTAGAGAACGTCGTATCAGAGCGAAGTAAGCTTTAGCACCCTGGAAACAAACAAGTTATTGTAACCAAATAAATATTAGCATTTCAAACCTGGAACACAAACAGAACTTGTCTTGAGAACTGCTATATGGCCGTTAGGTACGTCCTATATGCTAGAGTTAAAATTTTAATAAAACTTACTTCGAACAGACGTTGACTACATTGATCTCATTAAAGCACGAAATAATCATGTCATCTAGGGAATAGCCGGCCACTTGCAAGCTACTAATGTTTTCTTTAGCTGTAAAGTAAGGCAAAGCTTCCTTGGCCAACGATTCCCACACCAATATGCTATCAATCTGTTGCTCCTCAAATCTTGATATAGCCGCTTCCAGAGAGTTTGACGGTTCTGCATAAGACGCTAGCATACTATGACGTCGCCGTACCTTTGCCAAAGCAACCATGATATCGACGTATTGTGTTAGCTCTTTTTCTTCTATGCACAGAAAAGATTTTTCCAATCTTTTGCATATTTCTTCTGGCCTGCACGATGCGGATGTACATTCTCCATTATCTGCATCTGAACAACTTAATACAGTCTCAGTCTAAGTATAATTTTGAAAGGTTCACTCTGACACTTGCTGGCTGACGACCTGCTTTATGTGAAAGCTAAGCTGCACGTTGAAGTTGCAGCTGAAAACTGCACGGAGGAATGGCTTTCCCGCGAATCACTAGCCTGGGGCCAATTTCATAAAAAATCTTGTAACTTGAACTTGCACTTGAGCTTGCACTTGCACTTGAACTGCAAGTTCAAGTTGTCAGTGTTTCATAAAACTTTTACCTCGACTTGCGGAAATTAGCTAAGCAAGTTGCCGGACTTGACAACTAGTAAACGCAAGTTCAAGTGCAAGTTTGCAAGTAGCTGATTTTTAAAAAATCAACGAAAAATGTTTAAAAATTCATATAAATTTAAAAAGTGAAATAAATTGTTTGAAATTTGCACTGTGCTACGACAATATCCTAAAGAGTCTTGTCATGAAATTTCTCCAAAAAATATTAAAAATTAATAAGTTATAGAAAATTTTGTTCCATTTGGTCAGTGAAAATTTACTCAACCACTTGCACTGCAAGTGCAAGTTACAAGTGCTAGTACTGACAGTTTTTATGAAACAGATTCTGACCGCAAGTGTTGTTCAGCAACTTGCAACTTGCGGACTTGCAATTTGCGGTTTTAATGCAAGTCCGCAAGTAGCACTTGCAGCTTTATGAAACAGTTAACTTGTAACTTGCATGTGCAAGTTGTAACTTGCATGTGCAAGTTGCAACTTGCATATGCAAGTTGCAAGTTTATACTTTTATGAAATTGGCCCCTGGTGGACTTCAAATGTGCAGCTATTAATGAGACAGTGTATGCCAAGTTTTTCTTAGAGTGACCAGCATCGAGTCAAACATATATTAATAGTGTATACTATATCATAATGTACTCTTGATAGTACGAACCTAGTGCATTACTTAACTACTATTTCAAGATATTTCTGTAGATTTTCGACAATATGAAGAATGAATCAAAGGAAATATTCCTCACTATGAAGCTTATATACTTAACATACTGAAGTAAATTACTGAGGGTGCTGGATAGGTTATTAGCAACACATTTTAGAAGGCTTCAAATTACTAAGATTGGAAATGCAATGACTACTTTTATATTATTCTAAAGCTTAGAGAATACAACTGCGCTGCATTTGAGTGAGGTAGTTGTATTGTTCAACCTGCCCCTGCCGGAAAAGAACAAAAAGAAAATATGTGCAAACAAAATGTTAAAACGTGGAAAAGCGGCTGAAAGTTACCAGTTTGGTCTTCAAAAACTTACAGGGGACTATTTTTCATGAAATAATTTGATTAGCTTAGTCTGAATAGCTTCAACAGCGATGGTTTGAGAAAACTATAAATTTATAAACTTTTCGTCCAAATCATTGCGGTTGGATGCGATAGCTCCAAACAGACCAAAAGTTGTCATTCCAAGCGAGATCTAGCATGATCATAAGTTTGCCAACGCAAGCAATTTGCAGCGCATAAGAAAATAGTACAAGCTTTGGCGGGTTTATACTATTATTGGGTCCCATATATTTAAACCGCCTTCTGAAATATTTTTAAAGCTAAAACGAGGCTAATTTGAAAGAATTTCAAAGACACTTGAGTGTTTTATGCTGATATATGAAAAAACAGTTTAAACAAGAGAACAGACATAAAGACCTGAATTCTGAAAACTTAAAAAAGTTTTTCTAAGTTTCCAAGAAAGACAATAACAAACACTAATACAAACGACAATGAAAACAAATACTTTATAACGCTTCAATGAAGAAAAGATAAGTACCCGTTGTTGTCAATGCTGGTGTAGGTGTCAGTATTGATGTGGAATTTGTAACTCGATTTATTTCAAGTGAGAACAAAACTGTGTTGGGAGATGATGATGTATAGGACGAGAAAAATGAAGTGTGGCGCAGTGTCGATGACACGGATTGCGTCGTCGTGAACACATTTTCTGCTTTTAAGGACAATGTTACTGTAGATCTTGACATGGCCGGAGAGGCGGTAGTGGATTCCAGCATTTTATTTGATATTGTGGCTAATTTTGAAGCTTCAGTCAACGTTATTAAAGAAGAATTTTGTAGCTGCAATGTTGATGTTGCGATTGTTTTCGAGCTAGTATAAGAGAATGAAGAGAATTTGGTATAGTATAAGAATGTTGTTATTGGAGTTTCTGTTGAAATTGAGCTCGATGTAGACCTTAGCGTAAATGAATCCGGGCTTAAAATAGATGTTGACTTCAGTATAGTCCATGTAGCTGATGTTACTGACGAACTGGGAAGAGCCAAGTTAAGTGAAGGCTGCAAAGATGTTGTAGCCGGAAAAGTAACCGCGATTGCTGTTAACGTGGAAGATGGCAATTTTATCCATTTATTTGTTATTATTGTAGCATAACTTGTTGCAAGAGTTTTCAGAGTCGAAGTCGATGTTTTAGTTTGGGAGGATGCGCGAACCAGCATTGAGGTCAAAACTACTGTTGAAGGATCAGAAGAATATATGTTGGTTGTAGATGAAGATTTTGCTGTTAATAATGGTGAAAATGACTTTGATATTAAAGTGTTTCTTGCGCTTGGCATTGAAATGGAGGTTTTCGCTGAACTTGTCCATGTTGACGACACAGGCACTGTAGATACTGCTGCAGAGAAGGCGAAAGTTGACGTAAAGGTTGCGCTTGTTGTTGGTATCGAAATGGCTGCAGGAGATAGTGTAGTAGTTGAAGATATTTTTGTGGTCGACGCTAATGTGAATGAAGACAGCATAGACGCAGAATGCAATGTTGCAGTGGCAGCTAATACTGAAGCAGTGTTTAAATTGTCAGGATTGACTGTTGTCTTCAGTCTCGAAGTAGATGTTAACGTCGTTGTTGTGGTGGACAGAGACGTGTTTGAATGTTTGATCTTGTTTGAAACGGTGCCGCTACTTCGTTTGCTGGTTGATTTGCTTGTAGTTGGTAAAGTGTAGATTAAAGAAAAAGTCATAGTTGAGGATAACGTTGTCAATGGTGCAGACGTTGTTGCTGGGGAAGTCAATATTGATGACGACGTGGATGTTCCAGTAGTGAGTTTTGTAGTAGAGGCCGGAATTGTCGTTAAAATTAGGCTTGATGCAAATGTTGAGGGCGAGGTTTCTGCTGCTGTTGAAATTAAGAACGGTGTCGCAGGTGTAAGTGAAGTTGCTGACAAAGACGTTAAAACAACGCTGGTTGTAGCTGTCGATGTGAGAGTAGAAAATGGTGTTGATTTCAGCGAAGTTGAAACGGTTGTATCTGAATAACTCTAACAGAATTTGGTAAACCAGAAGACGGTCTAGGCAATCAAATGCTGGCACAGACACTGAGTGTCACATAAGTGTGAGGTATGCTTTCCGAGTCACGATTTTGGCTTATTATAACGCGCAATATAATCCTAGATATACTTCAGAACAATACAAAATATCTTAGGTCGAAGTCTATCAGATTCAAGAGTATAAACCTTGTACGCTTCGATGGATCGTCGCGTGGGACGGAATACTCCACAGGTACATCTAGCATTCAGATTGCCTATTGTACTTGTGAACAGACCGCACTGATGGACTTCACCCTAGTTAATCAAAAATGTTGGTACTGGTGATACTGTTTTTTAATTGATATCCAATTCGACTGCGTGCATAGGTAAACAGTGAGTATTCACTGTTGCACGGACAAGATACCATCGTAGGACACAAAGGTATAAAACAAGCGATGAGGCAAGTAGCAAGAAATGTTTTGGTTTCATTAAGGCATTAACAGTTTTAGTGAGTTTTATTAAATTTCTTAGTTTATATAAACCATACAGAGTTTTCTGATTCTTTTTAGAAAAATACATAATGTAAGCAGTAATCCTGGAGTTAACTAAATTTAACCAAGCACAGTATCCTCTCAAATGTAAAAATCGTCTGATAGGTTTGGTGCAACCTGCAAATAGGAGACGACCCGATACTACTTTATTCCCGCATGTTCTTATAGCAAACATTACTGTTTTAAAGAAATAATGAAAAACGCCTGCCTGCCTGCCTGCAGTCACTAAGGCAAAGCCTTAGTCCAAAACAGGAAAGAGCCAATGGGCGCGATAAGCGCTCTTACCCAGGGAGAACTATTCCCTGCAACTCCTGCCTAGTTGTCCAAGAAGGACATCCAGCTCGGCTCAATCAGTGCTGCAGGCAGGCTTTTTTCATTATTTCTTTATGATCAGTGCTTGTGTCATACGTGGATCCGCCTGCAAGCCCGCGTTTACTTAATTTTCTTGACGTTAATGATGTTTGTATCTCTACGGAGATCCGCGGGCTACTGCAGTCCTCTTTCTGTGCATAGCACAGTCAGAGAGGTTTTGACAAAACCTTCTCTGGGCATGTTACAGTACAGATAGAGCAGAGCTGGCTGTCCTTCTTGGACAACCAGGTAGGAGCTCCAGGGAATAGTTCTCCCTGGGTAGGAGCGCTCACCGCGCCAATTGGCTCTCTCCCCGTTTTGGACAAAGGCTTTGCCTTAGTCACTGCAGGCAGGCGTTTTTCATTATTTCATTATGATTAATGCTTGTATCCTTCGTAGATCCGCCTGCAATTCCGCATTTACTTCATTTTCTTGACGTAAACTTTACTGTTTTATACCATGAATCATCGAATGCAAGGGAGCAAGAAAAATGTTCAAAGCTGAATCAGTTAATTTCACGACAGTATTGGGCAGACAAACATTTTGATTACGTTAAGACTGAACTCTTTGAAAACGGTTAGTTTTGTGTAAATATTTACAGCTTCTTCGGAAAGCTTTTTGGCTTACTAAGAGGCTTAGTTTCCTACTATTTTCAGAGAAAGCATCCTTTTGCAAAGTGAATCTATATCTATATGCCATTGCATTATTTGTTCTAAATAGTAAACTGTTCTGGAGGGAATAGAGCGTTCTGTGAGTACAGCTTTTACAGTAAACAGTCGATTTTGCAATTAAATTAAGGAGTTAGCCCCCACAACAGTTTGCACTAGCAGAATTGCGTAGAAAAACAAAGCCCAAACCTGGTATGCTACATTGACACAAACGTAGCTGTCCATATGCTTTTCTAGCGCAAGACGGTTGTTCATATCCTGGTTCCCATCCATGGCACAATTCTGTATCAGGATGCATGACAGGACTGATTGCATAGTCCCGATAGGGATGTCCTTCAAACAAACAGCCTCCAAATGGAGTCTGCGTCAGAAGACTGATAAATACTTCTTGTAGCTGTGCAGGACTGACAAGATCTATTTCAGTAAAATTGCAGTCTAAACCATTTCTTCCACACGCCGTATCACAATCTTCTCCCAGTTTTCCCAAATCAAACGAATAACCACTGTAGACAGCAGGAACTGCTAAAACAGACTTGGATCAGTCAGGCTAAACTGGCAGCAGAATAGACGCGTATAGCTAGAAAGCGTATTTGTGCTGCCATTTTAATTAGATAAGGTTGTGCGTTACTTTTTCACACTACACATTCTAAATGTAACAAAAAGGTCAGATAAAGGGGGGGGGTGTCGTTTTTCTATCTTTTTCTTTTTAACTTTTTAACTCTTCAACCTTAATAAGAACCGAGCACTCGATTTGATATGTTAGTCCTCTAATCGCAGTAGTCCTCTAATCACAATAGTCCTCTAACTACCAGTCTGTAAGTCAACTCTATTCGATTTACTAACACTTCTCTAAGCATCTAAGCATCTAAGATATCGCTCTAACTCCTATCTAGATCCTATTATTCATGCTCTGACGGAGGTTATGCATAAGAATATATCTACCGGTTAAATTATTATTTTAACGAATATATAAGCAATTATTACAGTCAATTATGAGGCGATTAACTTAGCTATCATTTACATTTGACAGACATTTACATAGACAAACAAGACTTTGGTCATTTAGGACGCATCAGAGAACAATTAAACGTTGACCCAGTTCAGCTATTCCTAACGATTTTGCAGATTAC
This sequence comes from Trissonchulus latispiculum, assembly GCA_030248195.1. NCBI lineage: Eukaryota > Metazoa > Nematoda > Enoplea > Enoplida > Ironidae > Trissonchulus > Trissonchulus latispiculum. Next base: position 48,462 of record JASAND010002622.1, read on the forward strand.
TTGAGCATTTCAGGTCACTCACTAGTCATCAAACCACATTCAAAAACTCACAAATTGAGCTACCCTGATGATCCTATTTCCGAGTGTGCGACGTCCGGTGCGCTAACAGGGTCCTCCAGGGAATGGGAAAGGGCATAGGGGATAAATCACTGAGAATTTAATAGGCGTAGACATATTGTAAACAAGAAATATCAACTGAGTCGTGGCCGGTCCCAAGTAAATGTAAAGCACAGGGTAAATAGATAAGTATGAACCGGTATCTCACCACAATGGGCCCTCGGTTATACTATTCAGTAACTGTACCAATCGGACTCTCCCACAATTGCCCCTCGGCTGTACACAAAAACACGCACAGACCGAAAAAAGAGAAAGTCACAGAAGAGCTACTAAATGGTACGGCGGCCAGACCACGACTGGTTTGAAAATTTGGGAAAATTTTGATGTTATGGGAAGACCTGTCTATCAGGTGCGCGTGCCGTGCAGAGGCGGAGCTTGCGGCTCCCTTTAGTGTAATGTGTTCCGTGTATGTGTGAATCGTCATACGTCACTTATCAGTGACGTATGAACCCAACTCAAGGGGTGAAGGACGCTCCCAACATTCCCAAACTTGGACGCATTAACCCGCCTTAGTTTCCTGGGGAGATCTGTTTTTGCAAACAGAACCATAAATTCTCAAAAGCTCTTTCTTTTCAGACTTCGTTCGGCCCTCTACCGTTTCCCTAATCGGTAGTGAGACACTTCGCCACACTTTAATTGCTCTTTTGTAAATGCGAAAGGGAATGCCCTTCACACTCAAATAGAAGGGAGGGGAGGGACAGGACAAACTACGTATTAAACATGAGACAATTTTGATAAACTACAGCAATAAAGTGTTGACCAATATGGTTTTCTATTGTATTCCAATAGTTCTATAGCAATGTTAACTATAAAAAGCATAGCCTTATTTTAGCTTAGTTTCAATCTGAAATTATAAATTTTGCCTGCAAACTCTTTCATATCTTTAAATCAAAACACATTTTGCTTATTACGAAATTAAAAAATTTTTAATTTAAATCAGAACAAATAAGATTTTATTTTTAACTAATATTTAGATATTATTAACATTTTATAAAAACTTTACCGAAATAAAAACAACTAACAATAAACTCACAAACAAATACTTCACATTTTATAACTGTTGCCAACTCTTTCATCATTACAGTTAAAACCTTTCCTAATATTTAAGTCAAAAGTCAAGTACCCAATCAGAACAATAGTGTGGCGAAGTGTCTCACAATCTCCCTAACCACCACATCCAATCAAGTATGGTTCGCTAATCAACTTCAAATACAGACCGCAAACGTGGAAACGACAATTAATAGACAAATACTTCAATTATACAAATTCATTCCTTATTGTCCATAGCCTAGCTAAACCATTAATCGTTAGAAACAAGAATAGGTGCTTCGCCAGTTAATACACAAAAGTCACTACACATTTTTCAAAAGCATTTAAGCTTGAAGAACTATAACAATCTGAAACAAGCATCCAATAATCAAGCATCTAATTATTAATTATTAATGAGTAATACATGCATATTAACGAATTATAAAGATAAAACAAACATCTAACTCTGTTTTGATCCAATTTTATCGTCAATCCTTCTTTATGTTAGCTGACACCTAGCATCTCAAAAAATTTTGCCTCCACATACAGTGCGTTTTGCGAAATTTATATTTTAAATAGAATGAGCAAGCTGTTATAAATTATCCTGACAAGTCCACAAGAACGATAATGGTTGTTTATGTCTTGCTTATAATACAGCAGGCTTTTACAACTAGAGCAGAGCCTTTTCGTTCTCAATAAACACACTTTCGTTTTTTACTTAAAATATGTTCTTCTTTTTCTTCTGAGGCACACGATAATTCTCATTTCAAAAGTTTGTGTTAATACTCTTGAGCAAATCATTGCATACATATACTAGTGCTGTTGTTTTCTGTTGCATTTCTAATTCTTATTTTTCAATCTTTCAGATGTTTTGAAGACTCAGGAAAATGTTATTTTTTAAACCATTTCCTTATTTCTTGCCTCGGTGGTTTGGAAACAGATGTTTCAGAAAGTGTATACGTTTTCTCAGAAGCTAAAAGTAAGGTTTTAGAATGAATGTGAACTAAAGACCTGTCGCTCTTGCTTTATCTTTTGTGGTTATAATCTATGTACAAACTTCTTAATTGTTTGTAAGTAAGTAGGTTAATAAAAACAAATTCTTTCCGGTTAATTTGCTTAGTTTAAAAATATTACATTTTACCACTACTTATATTAGTTTGCTTACCATCAAATTAAGGGCAGAATCTACACTTGGTTTTTGGAATAATTGTGTCTCAGTGAGACTGTTGTAATGCTAGTAGAGATAACCTTTACTACTAAGCACTACGGGGTGGGTACTGCGCGCTAGGAAACTGCAGACCTGAAGGAGATGTTGTTCCAGTCGACCTGTGAATAGCAACCTCGCCAAAACTAAGGAACAACGTGTGAAACCTACCCCAAACGTTTTCAGAAAACCCCACAAATACACTCAGATATAATCTAAAACTGCCCGATTTTATCTACCTAACTACCTACCGAACAATAAACTCTAACCTTAAATCTACCAAGAAATGGAGATCTAAGGTTTTAATGGATTAATTTTTAAATCACACGTATAAGGGGCAAAGAGAAAACCACACAAAATATTTTGATCAAGTGTCACGATACAACTTACAAATACCAGTCAGGACAACCAACTTTAAGATCCATAAATAGATAAGCACATAAAATGTAGAAAATAATAGGGAGGGCTGATCTGGCCGGAACGACCAGATCGGGGGGCGATTAAAAATTATACAAGGGGAATTCAAGCTGACAATGACTCAAACAAACAAATAGGAAGCTCCAGGCAGACTAGCAACTAAGGGACAAAGGATAGAAAAACACATACAAAAGGGAATTTATAGTAAGTCGAGGTATATAAAAAGTTGACTTTAGGCACAACCGCTAATAGTAAAGAAAAATCTTAAGACTAACTACTTTTGATTCTTGCATCAGACCACCCCCTAAGTACCCAATCAGGGAAAGGTTATTGATTTCGAAAGAATCCTGGAAACTTTTGATTAGTTAAAGGTGTCTATCTAGTTTGGTTGGTATGACAGTGTCGCCTAGCGGCTGAATAAAAACACATGATAAAAACCAGTGTAGGATCAGATCTTTCACACGTGAATTGCACAAATAATTTCAAATAGTCTTTCTAATAATTTCACAAAACTCATACTTATAAATACAAAACCAACACACTTCATAAACACCCACCCATTACACTGTTGTGTGCCTCAGTGAGACCATTTTGTGCCTCAGCTAGACTGTTGTGCCTCAGCGAAACTTGTGCCTAGTTGAGACTCACTGTGCCTGAGTTAGACTATTTGTGCCTCAATGAGACTTGTGCCTGGGTGAGACTACACCAATAATTTAATGTCTGCAATAGTGAATAAATATATAGTATTAAAAAATGGATCTTTGTGTGATGTTATTTGAGATTTATGTCGTGTTCAATTATTCAGAACATACGGTCTCGAAACCACCTGACTAATTCGAACTATTAAAGCTGTTTAGCTAGCTTATCCAGTTTAGCTAATTTATGTAAGTATACAGGTGAAGAAGGTCATGTACCACAGACTACATTACACGACTACGTAATAAATGTAATGCTTTTGGTCATGTATCTGATGTGTGTAATATGTGTCGTGACTTCTATCATGTACAAACATCATACATCTGGATCTGATTTCAAACAAAATTTAATGCTATTCCTTTTTTAACCAAAAACTAACCAAGTCAAGCTCATTCTTTACTCTAACTGATTTAAAAGACAGCTGACAAGAGCAAATTAGGACTCATTTCTCACGATTTGGAGGTATCAGCCGTAATAATCAAATACTGCTGTCGTAATGAAAAATTAATTGTTCACTTAACTTGAAAGGTATACTGCTCCTTCCACATTAAATGATTCCAAATTCATTTCAGCTCTCTAACTTATCCCATGGTTACTATCCGTACTTAGCAGACTGGGTCATAAACCTCTATTGTATATGATTAACAGCAATGTACAAAATTCATTGTTTCCCTTAGCCTAAAACGTACTTGAAAAAGCACGGTAAATGTTCGTTTACATTAGGTCTCTAAAATTTATTTCAGTCCCCCAATGACTGGCTGAATGGCCAGTGTCAATACTTAGTGGATTGGGTTAGAAAGCAATATTGTCCACGCTAGAGATGAGCACGGGCCGGATTTTTTCGGCCCGGCCCGGCCCGGCCCGCTCCAAAATCTTGCTCGGCCCGGCCCGGCCCGGCCCGCTGGCAAAATTTTTCGGCCCGGCCCGGCCCGGCCCGCTCCAAGATTCAGCCCGGCCCGGCCCGCAAAAAGAAAAATTCCAAAATTTCACTAACAATATTATTTCAAAGGTTCCAATGCAATATGGAAACGCTAAAATGTGCTACAAAATGTTAAATTTTGCTGTAAAATAGCCAGAATGAGTAGATATTTAGCTAGTTTTAGCGATTTTAGAACATTTTCTATAGTCGATCCGGCCCGTTTCGGCCCGCGCCGGCCCGCAGTTAAAAAATTTTCTCGGCCCGGCCCGGCCCGGCCCGCTAACAAATGGATGTCGGGCCGGGCCGACGGGCCGAAATGCTCATCTCTAGTCCACGCAAAAGAAAGGTAAAATAATGTACAGCAATATGTAACACCAAGAGTGTATATAATAGATAACTCTTAAGCTATCATGTTGAAATCATGTAAGGTATGCTCGGTGCGTTAACTCGGGACTCCCTCCCCGGAACTTCCTGGGGTGACCAACTTTGCACTATCTACACGCTTTTATATAAGCGTGTGTCTGCTTGCTGAATGGCTATAACTTTAGTTAGGTTAATGCAATTAAAAACAAATTCTACAACTTCTTAGCATTTTTACTGCTCTCTTTAATAATATAAAAATAGTTACATTCCTACGAATTTTTGTACTATAGTTAATTAATTAAAATAACTAATAAATTGCCTACAGTAAGCGTTGACTTATTGTTCCTACTACTACTTATTGTTCCACTTAGTCTAAAATTTATTTGCCGCATTGGTAAATGTCCCTTTTACAGGTTATCAAAGTTATTACAATCTTTAAAGAAGAGACCACGACCAGTAGTACTAATTAGTATGTAGTCCTTAGCGAAAAGCTCATATAATGCATAGTTAATAGCAAAATGTAAAAACAAGCAGGTACTGCAATCAATAGCGTCACAAAAAATATTACTTCAAAAGTTAGTTTGAGTGAAAAGGGGGTTTATGTATTAAAGATTGCTGCTATGGGTTAACCGGCCATTTTCAGCTACTCACAGAAACACAGAATTACAGTTTGGATCCAACTGTGGTTCACTTAATTTATTGCAGTCCACTTTGTTTGTACAAACACCAAAAGATGTTCTTCATACTAATGATATGAATATGCGCATTTCTAACCTACTTGTGTAGTCAGGAATGCTGTAGCATCTGCAAAATAGTGTTATGCTTTCGGCCCTGTCAAAGCAATATTGTTTTTCTGGTCCCGGTTTCCATCCCTCACACACGCCGGTTGTTGTATTCATAGAAGGGCTGTAATAATTTTTTCTTTCAGCGGACCCAGAAAAGCTGCAGTTACCGTAACTGCTTTCCTGTGAAAGCGTTGACATAATCTCGAGCAGAAGATTTGGTGGCTCAAGATCTAATGTTGTAACATTGCATACTTGTCCATGTTCTTGGCAAGTACGACGGCAGGTTCTGCCCTCGTCGCTCATGTGCCAATGCCATTCACCAACCACAACTACAACATAAATGAATAGGTGGTTTGACGTCTGTTAAAAACATTTAAATATGCGAAACACGGTGGTTCCCAGGGAGACAGTTACTGATTTTTATACGCCAAATAGATCTGAAACAATTTTTTGAAATAATGATGCAGCACTATCTCCATGACAAGTGATTAACATAAATACAGCCTTCCAGAAAGCTTCTGCTCAATGAGTTGAATGCTGAAAACTGCAATTCATCCAGTAATTGAAAATCACGAATAAAGCCCTTCAATTAGACAAAACATTTGAGAAACTTTCAAGCAAACAAATGTCTTTGAGCAAAAATTTATTAAGAAGCTGTTTCGCAATAAATTCGCCTTAATTGAAATCGCTAATGAATTAAACAGCAAAATCAAAAATGTAGGATTTTGTAAACCACCAAGAAGTTCAAATTTCGAATTAGCTTTAAACAAATACGGTTACCTAGCAAGATTTAGCAACTTCTATTTGACATTTGTTTTGTTCCAAAATCCTTCTCAGCAAACCCAAAATCTCTGAGTTATCAAATATCAGATACTGAGATATCAGATACTGTATTTGCAATTTGTAATTGTAATTATAATATTGCAATCAGGTATTTTCGATGCGGTCGATGCGAGATCGTCAACCTCGCCGGGGCAGTGTTGTCAGTCAGGGGAGGGGGCCATGCCAATTCTATCCCTATACCAGTTTCAACAGTTGAGAAAAAGCTCGGCTGTAATTTCTGATCACGGAATGGTTTATGAGCAAATAGGAACTACTATAGGTTCCTAGTCAGATAATTGAAATTCTGGATCTGCAAAATTGCAAAAAAGACAACCACATTGTTAATATTTCAACAACACTTACCAGATCGCCGTCTTCGTGGCCCCACAACTGGTGAAGCTGTGGTATCAGTCTTGTTTTTCTTGAACATTGAGGAAACCACTGTGTTATGGATCGTATTGTAGACTATGTCCTAAGCTGATTCAAATGCATATCAAAACTTGTGAAAACTTTTAGCGAAGTCTTCAGAAATTTAAAACATTTTAATGACTAGTTTACGGTTCATAGTAAATTAACAATGTTTATGTGAAACGCAAATATTTGGTGTAGATTAACGGTTTTATAGTTCCGTTAGATTCTGCTACAGCTGAGATCCATTAACACTGCAACTTTTAAGTTTTCTGCATTTTTGGTAAATAAAAAGAAAAACATAAGGAAAACATTGTCGTAGAGCACACAAAACACAACATCGGTGAACTAAGGGATTTAAATGGAAACAGGAATGTTTTAAGAGCTAGCATATGTGAAAAACGTGCAATTGTAGTCTATAATTGATTGATTGATGATTGCTTCCAGCCGTTGATTTTTCAATTGAATGGCGGGAGCCAGCCCGCATTCCCTTAGGAAGGCAATAATCTGCATCGGGGAGGACCAAAGTACGTCCAGGGAGGGCCTATTTCCCAGGAGCTGCAGTCGAACGGCATCCCCACGTTGGCATTGGAGGATGGCATGGCGCAGATCGTCAACCTCGCCGGGGCAGTGTTGTCAGTCAGGGGAGGGGGCCATGCCAATTCTATATCTATACCAGTTCAACAGAGGACTGAACCCGCCATTCCTTAGTTGTGACAGGGTGGACATTTCTTCTCTACTCCGGCGTTGTTCTGATGATGGGGTAAGAGGAGGGTGTATTTCGTCAAGTCTGTCCGAGTTTGGGGAGGAATTCCACTCTTCTCAGACGTGGCTTCGGAAGATATTTTTCGGTCGATAAATCTATCGGCACCCTAGATTGTGCCAACTTCGAACCGATTTTTGCCAGTAGGACCAGCACGTAGTTTCTGCAGGAGGGATATGGAGTCGCTATATATCTTTATGTTCTTGTCCTCTGCCGTGACTGCGTCATGGATCCATTCCAAAGATCGTGCTAGCTAGCTGTTCTGCTCTGTAGCTGAACGTTACTTTTCCAGCCGATTCAGAAATATTCCGGATTGTGGCAGTCCCATGGTTGATGATGTGGACCCGGCACCGCTGTTGAAGCGACTGCCCTCTGCAGAGCCATCAGTGTACATTTCCAGATCTGGCAGTGGGTCCCTGGAAGAAGATAATACGGCAGCAACAGCTTGCTGGATGACTTCAGGGTGATTCGATTTGCTGCAGTTTGTATCCAGGAATTTCAATTTGGATGGTAACGCCCATGGCGCCATAGGTGCCATTGTATTCATCTGTTCCACCGGAAGATCATGGGTGCTAGAATTCCGCAGAATTTGTTTTCCAAGTTCTCTCAATGATGGTTGGCTTGGCAGGCGTTGGTTGGTTACAGTTTCAGATATTGGCCTCGTCGGGTTGCTAGTTGGTAGCCGACGGCATCTTTCACAGGCTTTACCAACATGGTACTTCGCTCTGTATTTAAATGGAATAAGGTTGGCTTCATTCTGTGTCAGCTCAACAACTGTTGTCCAGTCTGGTGATTGGTGAACTGTCTGGTGGACAACCTGTGATTAGTCGAGAAGCGTTTTTCTGGACAACCTGTAGACGGCGAGGTTGGATGGGGGAGTATTAGCCATCCAGGCGGCTGCGGAGTACTCAATGGCGGGAATTTATGTAGGTCAGGTATATCAGCCTGAGATCTTCTTTTTGACAGCCCCATTTGGTCCCCGCCAGGACATTTTTTCTTTTCCTCGCTTTTTAGATAATAGAATCAATGTGGCAACGGAAGGACAGCGATGGGTCAACGCGTATGCCGAGGAAGGTTGGACTTGAATTGAACGGGATCTGGCGGTTGAGTAGTGACAGGGCCGGTCGGTAGGCTTGATCTCTTTACCAAGTTGTAAGAATCGTCGATTCGCACTTCTCGACTTTGTTTTCTATTTTGTTTCGTTTGACCAGATTTCCACAGAGTTCAGAGCAGCCTGGATTTGCGCCTCAGCTTGAGGTAGCTTCTGGCTTTGGGTCCAGATGGCTAGGTCGTCGGCAAAGAAGGAGGCTGAGACTCCCGGCGGCAAACGGTGTGTGGTAGAATTTATGAAGATTAAGAACAGGGTAGGCGTGAGGACACGTCCTTGTGGCACACCGCTCCTAAATCATCGCTGACGGCTACGCACGTCGGCATACTGGACAAAACAATGCCTATCCTCCAGAAATGATTTTGTCCGTTTGATAATGCATTTGGGATACCAAGGTGTAGCATAGCTTTCAGCACACCGTAGTTCCAAACTCTGTCGCAAGCTCTGGAGAAATCAATTAGCACTAATAGAGTGCGATTTGCCTTTGTTATACCCTATTCCAGGTACTAGTGCTTCCATTTAAACGCCATCCAATTTTCGGCTTAGTTCCGGTTTCAAACTGGAGGTTGCTAATTACCGTGACAGGCCAATGTCTGGTATGTCAGTTACAAAATTTTATTACTTTTCGACAATTTTGTCAAAAGTAAAGATTTTACTGTTGTGATTTCGGCTGTTAAGAACATAATATGTCCAGAAAGTCGATGATTTAGAGATTCGTAGTGATACTTCATAGTCTTTTACTTTTATCAATCTTTAAGGCTGCATCTTCGAATTTTAGGGAAATGGAAAATTCCAGAAAGGGTGGCCATAGTGTTTTGACGGGACGGAATCAAGGTTTAGGTGGATTTCGGATCCGTTACTCCTCCCCCAAGACGGGAACGAACAATTTTAAGATTTTCAGTCAGGAAAATTCTTGAGGGTTTATTCGCACCCTACTTGTAAAAGTTCCTATACACAGGAATATTTAACATTAGGACGGATTTTCGACCAAGGTAAAGGGATCCAAGGTAACACTTTGAAACTTTCAGCAATTCTTTAAGTTTGAGACAGAATAGATTTTTTGGATGTTAATTTTGCATTCAAAAATTAGCATAGCCTGACTTAAGGACTAAGCTTCAGTTTTAGAACGAATGGTCCGAAATTTAAACTTCCTCCCTATGGACCCCCAGGGTTTATAAGTGGTTGGAGTTTGTGACTTGAGCCTTGAATCCGGGTACGTCTAGAAGCATATTGATATGCTATTGCAGAATATTAGTCGTAACTTAATTTAATTTAACTTAACTTAACTTAACTTAGCCTCATGTTAAGCCTAAGCCTATGAGCTAGAATTTACAGTACAAAATAGTAATGTAATCGACAGTAATAATCTGCAGTAATTACAGTAGGAATAAGTAGTGATGTTTCAGTCACAAAAAATTAAACTGAAACTAGGTTTCAGTTTGTACAGGTTTTAGTTTCAGTCACTGAAACTGAAACTGAAACTATTTTGAGAAGAGACCTGAAACTGAAACTGAAACTGAAGGCATTTTAGGCAGCCGACTGAAATTGAAACTGAAACTGAAACCATATTGGGTAAAAGACTGAAACTCGGACTGAAACTAGTTTCAGTCTTTCCTTAAATCTTGAAATTTTTAAGGTTTTGAGCTTCGATTCTGTTAACATTGCTGTAAGAGAGGCTGAATAAACATTAAATTGTGCGTTATATTAACTCAGAGAGCTGGAAACCGTTGTTTTTAAAGCGAACTGAAACTGAAACTGAAACTCCGACTGAAACTAAAACTGGAACTGAAATTATTTTACTTTGCCGACAATAGCGGTTGTATAACAGCAAACGTTTAATGCACAAGACAGACTGCGACTAAACAACAAGGACACTGGCTTTTATAGTCACTACCTAATTTGCATATTCAACAAGACAAAAGTAATTGGCAGGCACAACTGTCTAGCAGGAAGTATTACACTACCCCCTTTAGGGGACTGGTCCCTCAGTCCCAATGTCAGCGGTCAGCAACCCCAAGGACATCGCCTTGAGAGCACGTGGGATACAAACCAAGAGGCAACAAGCTGCCCAGCTTCATAGTTGGCTTGAAATTGGACTTGTGGTCCACCACCTGATTATACGGAATCGGAGTGAACCGACAAGGAAAGTTCAGAAGTTCAGGGCAACGATATTTCCACACATTCGTAACCTTCCGTAATCCACGGTGGCTGAGGTGGAAATGATCTCGCTCAAGCAGAACATCTGCGATATCACCGTAGCGGTCGGTGAAAAAAACAGGATAATCGGCAGGATCAACCACTTCAATACTGGCGCCTCCCAGGGATGATAACATCTGCTTCATGTAGTCGTTGTATCGCCCCACTCGTCTCACCCTTCGCATTGGATACGGCAAAGACACGATATACTTCTGGCGACGATTTTTCAGAATAGTGCGCTTGATAACCTTCCACTGAGCCCTCCAGAAGTAGGTGCCGCGTTTGGCGACCACAGAAAAAGACTACGTAGCGAAAGGAATGCAGCTTGAGGCCAGTACTATCGAGCTGCCGTAAGATAGAACTCGGGTACCCACCGATGACCGCAATGATCGCACCTGCCCCAAATTTCCGGATTATCTTCGCTTGACTGTCGCCAAGGATAAGGACGGAACCGAAAGATTGCGCGATATCCAGCAAACATCGACCGAACAGTTCCTGTCCCGTGTATTGGACCACCAAATCACCACTGAGCCACTCAGACAATACTAATTGCAGTAGCTTCCCATACAAATTTTTCCCAGGATGATAGGCAACTTCGGTGGAGCGGGCCCTAGCCTCCTTAAGACCACAACCACACACGAAGTCCGCTTTCCCAGTGCAGATAAACTAGGTGTTGGGATCCTTAATTTCCTTGAGGCACCGTGATATATCCCCAGGTTCCATGCAGGCGGTCAACAGGGTAAGCTTATAAACGGAAAGGGCCTCTGAAAACCAATGCGCGCATGGTTCAAACCCCATGTCCTCCACACAGGACTGTACACCATCCGGCGGCAGATGAGCGCATTCCCATAACAGTCTATCAGCCAAGTCCAAGGCGCCGTGTTGTCTGAGACATACCAGAAAGCATGCTCGACTGACGTAGAGCTTCGCCCGCACATGTTGAAGCGATGGCGATAATGACGATAAAGTGGATGGTTGGCTCCAGCGTAGATCATCGATGCCTGCAACAATCAAAGAATAATTTTACCATCGGCATACTTAGTTTTTCTATCAGGTCTCTTAGAAACTGTAGCTGAACTCATATCTCTAGATTTAGAGCGTTCACGGTAGGGCATTAGGCGGTTGAAGTGAACAGTTTGAGTAGACTTTCCACCTTTAATAGTTAGATTTGGAAGGTCGAGCTCAATAATTTCATAGGGGCCATACCAGTAAAATGTAAATTTTGGAGATTTGCCAACACCAACTACCGGTGTATAGAGCAAAACTTTTTGTCCCTTTTCATAATTATACGGCATATGGACTTTCCTATCGTAGTGAAGCTTTTGCGCTTCCTGCGCCTTAATTATTTCATCTTTGGCAGCTTTTCGCGCCTGGTAAGCCCTATAGGTAACCATTTTCCTGCAGTCCGTAGAGTCAATGAACTCCTCCTTCGGTGACTGCAATCCTAAGCTGATAGGAACCATAGCTCTAGGGAAAAGACGAACCACCTGCTTGCCAGGCAATCCGACCTTTTCCGCTGCTTTGTTAATGCTAAGAGCTAAATGGTGTGTCGCGACATTGGAAGGAGCACAAACCATTATTTTAGTATCGACCCCAGGGTTAAGCAACCACATTGCTACTACAATCGCAGCAGCTGTTGTGGTTTTCCCAGTACCCGGTGGACTCTGTACCAAACTGAAGGTATGATTCAGTGCACTGTCCACTGCCTGGTTCTGATTACTATTTAAATCCTCTACCGCCATCTCTGGCACATCATATGGGGAGTTGACTTCCAGCTCGGGTTCGGGCCATTCAGCAGCATGCACGATTATTTGCAGGTAATCTTGTTTCCATTCAGAAGGATCTTCCAGACTATATAAGGCATTCTTTTGTAACCATGCCGAGCCGGCTTCAGGGTCCTTTTCAATCACCACTCGGTTAAAGTTCAACATGTTTTGTGAAGGCGGGACATCTTCTGATCGGTTAAGAATCTCCATTCGAATGATGGGCTCTTCCTCACCTTGCCTGTCAACTACGACTCCTCTTGCCTGCGGATCATTTCGATTTTAGGGTGGAGATAAGTAGATAATCACCAACATCAACCTCCATGCTGGGGAATAAAGCAAATTTTCTACCATTATCGACATCCCAAGTTACATCGACCTTAACGCGGGAACTCTCCGCATCCAGGATAATCCCCTGTGCGTATTCTACGTAAGACAATTCCTGATAATTGCGGATGAAATCATGCAGTGGACGTTTCTGTGGGAGCTCAGGAACATCCGGCTTTTTATCTGAGCTGTCCCGAAGAGCTGGCAGTCGTCTTCCGATGCCTTCTGGGAGATTGGGACTAGGGTACATTGCTTCAAGGTACCTTTGAATTTCGCTCCTTTCCTCCGGTACCATCTGCGAGGCGAAATGCCGCTCAAGGAAACTAGTGAAGCTTTCGACACTTACCCGAGTGAGAAGGAGCTGGAGCAATTTTGTTAGCAGGGCTTTCTTGGCTTCCTTTTGGCTCAGTCCAACACCCTCTAGCTCGGAGTCGAACAAGTGGACACGGGCGATGAAAAACTTAGGGTGCCATGAACGCCTATCGATCTCCACAATCTGAATGGCTTTTGCTAAAGTACCAGCCCCATCAATTCTATGCCCTGTCCACACCTCCTTCATAGACCTTAGCTGCACACAATCATTAGTCAGTGCCGCTGGGTTAGGAGGCAACGTATTGGTCGGGCCACTTGCTATCATACAGCAATCTTCCTCTCCGTCGCTGTAGGGATCCCACTTATTGTAGTCTTTTCCCTTTGTCCGCCTTAGGATTCCTCCCAAACTTTTGTCCGGAATCTCTACCGAATCCTGGACCTGGCCGGTTGCCACGATTGCGCCCTGGTTGTTCATTGCTTTGATACCAACAATCTCCTTCTCTATGGGTATCGGAGCGATAAGATCTACACCAACGATTGTTTCTGGTGCTTTGTGAGCGGCCTCGACTGTTAATACGAGCATTGCGATTTTCGCGACCGCCCCGCCCTCCGCGCCAGCCGCGACCCGTTAATTGCCGTTCGAGTCGATTGAGCCGCTGCTCAAAATCCGTATTGCTGTCCGAGCGATGACTGTGCGGTTGTTGCGTGGCAGCTTCAACAGTGTCACCACCCTTCTCACTTTTCTCCAGCCGATCTAATGTTTTACTAAGCAGACCAACCAGATCATCCATAGGAGTCGGCGATTTCTCTTCCACTTTCTTAGACGACTTTGCATGCACCCGGTTTGCTTCCTTAAATAAAAGTTTTTCATGTTGAATCCTTTAAGCTAGCTCTACTGCTGACATAAATGTTCGCGGCTGTTCCCGCATGACTTCCCTCATCAAGTCAGGTTGCAGCACTTTTATAAAAATACGTCTCACCTCGGAATTATTACATCATCTGAGGGATTGGGAGGGAATGCCTGTTTAGCCAATTCAAGCAAGTTGTGGCTAAATTGCACTACACTGTTCTTCCTCTTGATGACAGTTACTCATAGCAAGGGCATAGAAATCAGTACTATGCGGCCTATACTTAGCTTCTAGTGCTGCCGTAATAGCCTTATATGACTTCTTATCCTGTTCCGGCAGGTCTTGCACATAGGCTAGGGCTGGGTCAGCTAATAAACCTATCAGTTTATTGGGTAACTGAGCGTCGGTTCATTCGTGGTATTGGGCTTTTGCCTCGAACTTTCTCAACCAAGCAGTAAAACTAATTACCACTGAATTCAGGCAGTCTACCGTAGCGAGGTTCAATAGAGTCCTCTGCGCTTCGTGGTTCGAATCCCTTCGTAACCGCTTTGGCTTGTTGTAGAAGCTCTTTATTATCTTTTCGCAAATACTCATTTTCATTTTCTACTGGCTTTAGACGCCTTGCCGCATAGTGCGCTCTAGATCTTCAAACTTCTCGGTTTCACTCATTAGTTATATTATTCAATAGATTTGCAGTCTTACCATTTGGTTAATCAATATCAATGACCGTCTTTGTAGATCAGCAGTATTTGGATCGGCCAATTATTAATATGTTTGAACCCAATCGGGTGTTTGAAAGACAAAAATAATTTTTGACTTCAAACTAATCTCTAAATAAACAAATTGCTGTTTAGCTTCACCTGTCGGCAGTCTAACTAGAACCAACAGATCAAGCTAACAGTGAAAGCAGTGCACCCTTTCGGGCTTCTTCAATTAATTCTAGAGCAGTCTAACTACAACTCTGCAATCAATTAAAGAAGAGAAAAAAGAATTTGGTGGAACCTCCAATAGCGGTTGTACAACAGCAAACGTTTAATACACAAGACAGACTGCAAATAAACAACAAAGACACTGGGTTTTATAGTCACTACCTAATTTGCGTATTCAACAAGATAAAAGTAATTGGCAGGCACAACTGTCTAGCAGGAAGTATTAAACAACTGAAACTTAAACGGAAACTGAAACTATTTTGGTTCGCCGACGGAAACTGAAACTGAAACTGAAACTAAAATCGGCTACTGAAACAACACTAGGAATAAGTTAAATTTTATGTTCTGTCGTGAAGCTAGCACTACAGTATAGTGGATGCTCTTACTGTATCTTTTATTGAGTGTTTTACATACAGAATTAGTATTTGAGACAATTTACGTCATATTTCAAATGTTGGACGTGATAAACAATCAATCATCTTAAATTGTGCAGGGGTTTGGCTTGCGGTATTGTGCTATGTGTATTCCATCTAAACATAACTGGTTCCAACGACTCTCTTTAGGGATAGCTGTGTTGAGAATCAACTAAATGAAAGTGTTGCAACTTAAACTCCAAAAGTAACACTTAATCTAAAACTTATTTCTTTCTCACTACTGTGTAAGATTGTCAGTCTCTGTAGCTAATGCTATTAATTAGCAAACTGTCTAATTAGTTGTTGGTCAAATGTGTTACTGTCTGGTCGGGTAAATGCTGTTTCATTAAACGTCTTGTTACGCCACCCTTATTCAAGTTGGTTAGTCCTGGCTCCTGGAATGATCATCCTGATTTGGTAATTTGGTAGAATTCACTTAGGTAGGTAAGATTTTAGAATAGATTCACTGAGTTAGGCCCGGTCGGATTACCTGCAGTCGTTCCGCCCTTTACTTCTGAGCTAAGTTCCAGACAGTTAGCTTAGGATTAACATATGGCGACCGTGCACAGTGTGACTCTGTCTGGTTGTCTTTTCGACGAATATTTCGAATTTTCAAAATTTCGAAATTTCTTACGATTTTGATATTTTCCATTTTTCTTGTTTATTTGTAATTTAGATTTAGTTTTGATTAGTTTTTCTTAGTTTTTATTAACTTTATTCCCTTCTTTGAATTTTTCAAATTATTGAGATGAGCAAGCTAGTACATAACTATTCCGATTTTCCCTTGGAAACCGTGGTCGGGGGAACTCCCCGACTTCACTACTGACTGACCCCCCCCAGAAAATTTTGGGGACGGACTTCCCCCCTCCGGGAATACATTGGGGAGGCTTTGGGGACACTTCACGAACTTTTTGAGCCGTTTTTGGGGAAATTTTAGCCACCCCCCAACCCCCCCCCCCTTGGGCTCCGGATTTCACATCAGAATTTGGGGGAGATTTGTGCTGAGAGGTGAAGGGTTCACTTTTTGGTGAACACGACACCACCCAAAATTTAGGGTAGGTAATTTAATAAATTAATTTAATTATAATTTAAGCAGCAACGCCTACCTGATTGACTCCCAGGGCTGCTATAAAAGCCATAATTTAATTATAAATTTAGGCTTCTAAATTGTGAATTTCAGGTTCCCCCCCGTTCAAATTTTTTAAATTTTGAGTTAAATTGCCTTAATATAGGCTCCCTATGCTGTATTAACGCGCTGCCTTGATATTTTTAGTTTAGGGATATTTTCGGTCCACTCCTAAGGACCCCATTTTCAAAATTTTTTTGAGTCCAAAAACTTAGAAATTTTTGGACCCCCCTTCTGAAATTTTCTATAGTGGTAGAAATGAATTCTCCGTATTTTTCTGTACCCCCCCAAGTAGGAATTTTCAAATTTTAAATCGACAGAATTTTTTCTAGGACCCGCATTTTGATTTTGAACTGTCGATTACGTACATAAAAATCGTATTTTCGTAGGCCTCAATTTTTCTGTAAAAGCTTTTTGGGAATCTGATTTTTTGGTAATTTTAGCACTAATAGGTCATAAACAAGCTGTGATAAAGGTGCCCCCCATCAAAATTTCGATTTCGGTTCAAAAAAGGTAAAAATCGATTTTGACCCAAAATCGCCAATTTTGACCCAAAAATCGACGAAAAATTTAATTTTTGGCCAATTTTTCTAGTTTCAAGGGCTGATAACGATTGGATAACATCAACGCCATCACGCCAGACCTATAATTCGAAGAATTTCCGGAAACTGACCAATTTTCTTAAAACCCCCCTGTCAAAATTTTTTTTGAGATTCGAACATAGTCATTTTTTAGCTAATTTTTGGAATTTGGTATTTGGACCCCCCTATAGGTTTCAGTAGGTGCTCCACTCGTTTCTGAGCATAAAAATACCGAATTTTGTCCAAAAGTTTGGAAAATTTTTCATTTTTGGCACCGATTTTTCGATTTTTCACATTTAGTCGCGGTGCCCCCCCTGGTGATTTTTCCATTTTGAGTGTTTTTGTCGGTTCTGAGCCTATCTACGACTAAAACTACGGTCGTAGAACGTACCCTAACTGCAGATTCCCTGGATTCCTAGAATTTTTGTGATTTTGACCCAAAGAGGACACTTTTCAGATTTAGGTTTTTGACCCCATTGTTGTTGAATTGCAATTTTCACCGATTTGCCCAATTTTTTTAATTCCACGGTCAATTCCACGAACGTAGAGCGTAACTACGCTAGAACTGTTAGGTTTTGGCTTGGATTTTTCCTACTTTCGCCAAAATTTCAGATTTTTCCTTTTTTGGTCGACGCGTCCCCCTTGTGTGTTTTTTCCGATAACGCCCAATTTTCGGATCTTTTGCTAAGAACGACTAAAACAAAGGTCGTGGAACAATTTGTTGTATCTTTTTCTATGATTTCACCATATTTCCAGTGATTTTTCCCTAGATTTGACATTTTTTGTTTTGACCCAATAGTTGACTTTTGATCATTTCATCTTTTGAGCAGATTTTTGAAGATTTTGTTTGGAATACCATCTACGACCTCAACTAAAGGCGTAGATCAATTGCTCGAGTCCTTTCTGACATTTTGCGACTAGTTTTCTTGTTTTTGGACGACTTTTTTCCAGTTTTTGCGAGAAATTTCGACAATCGATAATTCTGCGCGAGAACGTTTGCTCAGGCATAGAGAAAACTGGGATAACATTTTTGATCAATTTGCTGAATTACGCGCTCAAATCATTCCGGTAGTAACTAGAGCTCAGCATCGTCACCATTTGCAAAATATGGCGGATATCAAAACCTATATTGCGCTTTTCAAGAGCTTAAGTCCCTACAACGGTAGAGAAACTACGTTGACTCCAGAGGAATAGATCACAAGTTTGGAGACAATTATCCGTGCTCACGAAATCCCTGAGGAAAAGAAACGCTCCCCATTGCTAGCCAAAATTGGGGAAACTGGCCTTCATCGACTTTCTTCTCTTGGACTTCCTGATACGTACGAAGAATTAGTCAAACTTTTGAAGCTTTTGTACGAACCTGTGACAAGGACGGCGGCTGAGCATTTGAGAAATTTCTATGCACGTATTCAAAAAGAGGACGAAAAGGTACAAGATTTTGCCGCTGACTTGGAAATTTTAGCCCAAAAGGCTTTTCCGAACGAGAATGAAAACGGAAGGGCAGTGAACATTTTTGAACAGCTCCGTAAAGGTCTTCGCTCTGATTTGAAAACCTTGGGTGTCTCCCTCCTAGCTGATTTCGAATGTTGGGGACAGAACATGGAAAAATTGCGCAAAATTGTGATTCAGCTTTCGCGGTTGGAGGAGGAACAAACTCAAGATTCGTCGACCTCCGCTTCCAATTCCAAAAAGGAATCAAAGATGAAAGCGAAGGTCTGAAGTGTTTCTACCGCCGAAAGCTCGGAACAGGACGAAAAATTGTCCAAGCTGCAGTCCCAACTTTTTGACATGAAGTTCAAAAATGCGCAATTGGAAATTGATTTGGAAGCCGTCAAAGCAGGCAAAACGGAAGCGCAAATTTGTAGTGCGAAGTCTCCTATTCCTACGGAATCCCCAACGGTTGCTGCAGCTCAAGCTACGCCATCTACTTCGACGCAGTCTCCGCCAGCTCAGCAGCAAAATTCTAACCAGCGATCTGCTCAGTCCCCGCGTGATTTCAGTAACGTGGCTTGCTATGAATGTGGAAGCTTGGGACATATTGCTTCAAATTGTGCCCTGCGTACCAATCGAGGCAATTCAAATTTTAGGCGCGGCCGTGGACGTGGTAATTTCCGTGGCAATAACCGCGGCAACTACCAGAACCAAAATTGGAATCAAAATTCGCGCTCAAACTGGAACAATAACAACAGCGGTAACAATAATTGGTCCCGAAATAATTCTCGTGGTTCCAGGGGTAATCGTGGAAACTCTCAAAGGCGCGGTTCTCGTCCAGATGTCCTAATGGATGCTAACGGTCAGGCATTCCAAATTATGTCCTATGAGCAATATCAGCAGGCGCAACCGAATGTTTCTTATATAGTTCCTTTAAATTCTAGCGGGCAGAATTTTCAGATTGCGGGAGGCGTAAACTCCAGGGCTCCCAACCCGCAGTAATTGCGTCCCCTCCTGGAGAAAATTCTAACCCTAGTTCTACTACAGTTTCGAATTCTAACCCTAATGTTTGTTCGGTTTTTTCTTCATCTGAGAACGTGGTGGAGAGTTTAATGAAGACATACCCCAATCAAAAGACCATTTCATCGGATAAAATTTGTTCTGTCTTCTCTTCTTATGCGGGGGTAGTAAAGACTAAATTACCACCTAGCCATCAATTAGGACGAACAAACTTGGAAAATTTCCCAAATTCTGCAAATACGTATGTACGTACAAACATGGCATGCTCTATTCAGCCAAATTCTAATGGTATTTCGGCGCCAAATTTTAATACGTACGTACGTACGAGCCCTCCCTCTAATGTTTCTTTTCCAACTAATGTTTTTTCTGGAAACTCAAAGCAATTTCAATCTGAAATGGAGGAACGTGTTCTTTTTATACCAGATCAACAACGATGGGTAAAATTGGTACCTATTGACGGTAGCCAGGTCGACAAGCGGAATGCACTTTTTCTTCGACCAATCCAACAAAATTCGAAGGCACCAAATCAAGCCAATTTCCATCAGGCAAATTCTTTTTCTGGTCAAACTTTTCGAAATTCACGTTTCCAAAATCGGAACGCTGGCTTTAGGCCATTGAATTTCCAGCAACCTAGGTTTTTACTAGCAAATTTTCGGCATAATTTCCCTGTTCAGAGGCAACAGCCTAGATTTTCGAATGCGCCTACAATTTTTTCTGCTAGGAATAATTTTGGATTTGCTTCTCGTGCGATTGCTCCGAACGGGCGCAGCTGCGAAAATCAAGCGTTTTCCTTTGAACCTCACGTGGTTTTCCCATCTGCAAATGCCCACCAGCCAAATTTAGGGACGAGCACACCCAGATCACTAAATCAAGGGGTGCCTTCAGGAGCGAACTTTTTGGCTCGCCACTCGAAGGTTACCAAGCATAACGGTGATACTGGTCTACACGAAAAGAAAGATCTCTCTGTTCATTATATAGGAAATCATGCGCCAAGATTATTCAATCATAAGCGACATACTAGTTCAAAATTTTCTCGTTATGCAGATGACACAATTTCGTTTGTAACTCGAGTCTTTCATTCGCCTAACTATAGAAGAGAAAGAAAGAAGGAACAAAGACCGTACGTCATTGAGAATACTAGGCATGCTTTTCACTCTGCGACAGAAGAAGTCCATAGCTCGAACGCGAATGTTGTAGTACCTTCAAGCCACAGTTCTAAGCTCGACACTTCAACTGAGGATAATTCACATGAACCGCCTACGTATACTAATGCTAAGGCAGCAAAGAATCCTACGAATGAAGTAACTTGTGAAGGCTTACGTACACAGAAGCAGAAACTGATAAAAGTTGCAGACCCAGATTTTTCGGATAAATTTCTTTTTGTGGATTTTGTATGTTCGCAAATTCTTTTACCGCATGAAGTTTCTAAGGATAATTCAGAAGTGGAATCGAACGATTTTGATCACAACTCGCTAGAGGATACGCCATTAGATATTGACATGAAAGACACTGATAACTGTGAACGCATTATATTCGAAGGCGATACCAAAGTTTTATCTTCGCTGGAAAACGTTACACATGATGATTTAGTAGCTCGACAGGAAGTAACTGACCTAAGTGACACTTTAGCACCAACACTCAATGCACCGACAGATTTTTTGTTTGTTAAGTCACTTCAGAATTCGTTCGAAAGCACCTTATCTGATTAGTTTGGCACTATTACGTCGCAACCTAAGGCGATAGCATCACCATTTAACAAGTTGTTTTCCTAAGTTAATACTGTTTGTCGCACTTGTTTATTTTTGTTTAAGGACTTCAGTTTTGATCTGTTTCACGATACCCACGATTGGAATTCACGATGATGTGATAACGCCGATGGACCAATCAATTTGAATCAAAGACGATAGATATGCGATATTGGTTTGGTATGGATAGTAGTGCCATTGCACGATTGAATGGATTGAAATAAGTTTGACAAGCCTGTCCACAGATAAGTTTTGACTAAGTGCTAGTATGGTTGACGACGGTTGATGGTTTGTTTGGCATACGTATTTGTTTATAGTGCTTAGAATCGGTATTCAGTTGGCATTGACTCTTCTCAGCGAGTACGCAATGTCAATCACTAGCATTGTACCACATTATTTGTGAACTTCGATAGCGGCTTGAAACGCATTGGTATTTGATGATTTGAACGAATTAAGCAATTTTTATGACTGGACTATTTGCTCGATGGCACTTGAAGACGGCATTTTGTAATATTGAATTGGTTTATTTTTGATTCATGATTATACGTACATGGAATAGCATTGTGTATTTTTATGTGTTTAAGGACTCGACTAAGCACTTGGTTCGCAATATGCTACTGGGCACGATTTGGACGGTCCATTTTTTCATGGCTATCTATTCCAACGATTCCTGAGATTCTCTTACTACCATTTGGACTTGTTATAGTGACTATCGAATCGGACCAGCAGTTGGTTTGTTAAGTTGGTAACACCCTTTTTTTACTTTAATCTTAATATTTATTATCATTTAACTAAATGCAGTGTCAATATTGACTTCTGAAACTAGTAGAATTACGATTGTTTACTATTTTTATCTTTAATTATATGCGTACAGTCTCAAGATTGACGACTCATGGCTTTGACATTATCGACTTTGACGCAATTTAAACTTGGCTGTGTTATAAAATTCCCACCTACGTTGGTGAGTCGTCTTTCTGGACAATCTACTCAACAGGGTCATTAGTTTGGCTGAGTGCGAACTTTTTGGCTCGCTTTCTAGTTTAAACTGTTACCCATCCAACCCAAATTCAAATACAAATTTTGGCATTTTCCTCTAAGAAGCATTAACCAGTAGCGTGCGTGGAATTTAAAAGTGACGTTCAAGTTTGTAAAACGGAGTTTAAAATGGATTACTAGTTAGCTTACTGACGGATTAGTTCACGATTTTGAGACGAAAACCTTACGTGACTTTTCGAGGCAAAATGTAGTTTGAGGAGTAACGATTTTGAAAACCTCATGATGTTTTAGACGTAAGATTTATTTTGGACTTTTTGTTGATATTTTAAACGAGAAGGACCTAACGAGCGTAAATTTACGGAAACTTAAGCGGAATTGATATCTGCGTATTAGTATTTATTTTTGTGAACATATTAATCTGTAGTAATTTTGTATGATAGTCTATTAATAAGCCTTATTTAGTCTGTATCACGCATGGGCAATGGCTGCACAAGTCCTGCACATGTGCAGGCTAGGAAAATTTTACCCCCGCGCAGTGCGCACCAGAAATTTTACCCCCGCGCAGTGCGCACCAGAAATTTTACCCCCGCGCAGCAAGATTTTAACCCCGCGCAGCGAAGTGCCGTAAAACTTGTACTGATTGCAGCAAAATGTAACCCTCGCGCAGCAAATCGCAGCAAAAATTTTACACTTCGCAGCAGAAATTTAGCCCCCGCGCAGTAAATCCCAGCGAAAATTTTACTCCTCGCAGCTGAAATCTAAACTTCGTGCAGCTAAGCGCAGCAAAAACTTTACACCGTGCAGCAAAATTTGACCCCGCGCAGCGAACCGCCGTAAAACTTGTACTGCGCGCAGCAAAATGTAACCCTCGCGCAGCAAATCGCTGCAAAAATTTTACTCCCCACAGTAGAAATTTAACCCTCACGCAGCAAATCGCAGCAAAAATTTTACTCTCCGCAACAGAAATCTAATCCTCGCGCAGCTAAGCGCAGCAAAAATTTTACACCGCGCAGCAGAAATTTAGCCCCCGCGCAGCGAACCGTCGTAAAACTTGTACTGCGCGCAGCAAAATGTAACCCTCACGCAGCTAAGCGCAACAAAAATTTTACAATTCGCAGCAGAAATTTGGCCCTCACGCAGTAAATCACAGCAAACATTTTAATCCTCGCAGCTGAAATTTAACCCTCGTGCAGCACAAACTTTATTCTGCACAGTAAAATTTTGTGAAGTAACCCCGCGCAGCGAAGCACATTGGCAATATTACCACGCGCCGTAAAGTTGTTAAATATGCATGCACTTTTCTGTTAATTTTAACGCTAACAGCGCTCTTAACACAACTTTCTCCTACGAATTTTACTGTAGGAGCACTCTTATGTTCTCTCATAAGTTTTTTACTTATATATTACACATACTTATTGTAATTTCAACGCTTTTCATTATTAGGTCACAAAATCTGTATTCAAAAATCCACAATTTAGCGACAAAAATAACAGATTTTTTGACTTGTCGAATTTAATGATATAATCAATAACATCGTTTAAAATATGTTTCTTGTAGCTATAGCTATGTATTGCGTGAATTTCATGGCAAAATATGCAGCAGATAGTACTGTTTCGGATTTAGGACGTTACACTATTTTACACTATTTACACTGTTCTCAGTATTTTTGACCCATCAGAAATCAAAGGAGCCGACAGGATAGAAAAGTTCTACCTTGAAGCATTTGCTTTTTCCATAATATTGGGCAGACGTGGAGAGCCTTTCGTGAAAATTTTGGTAAATTTCCAATGGATAACGAGCGAAAGATTTTTAAAATAATGGAGAAATTATGAAAAATTGTTATTTTGGCAAAATTCGCACTTTTGTGGCAACTTTTTTGAGCTCGTTACAGACGATAGAAACAGAGTTGGCAATGGACATATTTTTCAATGACCGCGACCGCCCCGCGCCCGCACCTTTGGTGACCGCGACCGCCCGCGACCACGCCCGCAGCCCGCATGAAATTTGCTTGACCGCAATGACCACCGTGTTTATGGTTCCCTTTGAACAAATTTCAAGTGAAATTTAACTGAAACAAGCAAAATTCTGATTCCTGTACAACATTGGCACACGCTCAATGGAAAAAACTAATCTGAATTAAATTAATCTACTTTTGTTTAGCTACAAGTTTAATGAGAAAGGGTAAAAGAGAACTATCAATTTTTTAGCAACCAAATATCGCTAAATTTTGACAGCTCGAATAAGCGCAAGGACTGTCAAGTGTACCAGTTATCTAGTATTGAACTAAAAAGGCCAAATTTTGTAAATTGCTATATATATTAGATTATCGCAGATTTTATGGAATGTTAAAAGTGGTTATAAAATAGCATTCGGCTATCCGGCATTTGATGAGGGCTAATTTTCAGGAATTAAGTATATATGGCGCTTATGTTTTGGAAAATTAAAAGCGTCCAAATTTAAAAATTCTGACGAAAATGAAAGAGTATATACATATTTACAGTTCTTTTAGCATTTCGAGCTTGAAAGCGAATCAGTGAAGTGTCAGCTCTCAGCAAGATGTTTTTGAAGCCTGAATTGACGATCTTCTTTAGCCTTCGGTCATTAATGAAATATATTACAAAAGTTATTTCTAAAAAGTTCAACGTATTAGTTGTTTAAAACAGTTAAGACACCTAACCCAAAGTCGGTTGGTTTGATTTCATTGCAACCAGTATAATATAAGTTTTAAGCTTTTAGTTAACTACAGCATTTCAAAATTAATTGCGCGGCTATGTTGAGGAAACCGATATAAAAACTACTTTTATTTAGAAAACATTGCAACTGTTTTGACAATGAAGCAGTTAAAGAAAATTATTCTTGACAGGAAAAGACATTTAAATGTTAAAACAAAAATTAGTATTAAAATGCCTACAAACCGGCCTCAGAAGGCAAATTACAAAAATTTGCGGTCGTTGCGGTCACAGAATTTTGTCCACGCCCGCATGGGCCCGCGGGTACCACGCCCGCAGCCAACTCAGAAAATTGTGACTACTTTCATAAGAATGTATTTATGCGTAAAGTGCAAGTATCTATAAGGCGTTTTTTTAGCTTTCGCCACTTGTGCTGAAGAGAACGGGATGTTTTGGAAGTCCTGTTTTTCATGGTTCAAAAAGCATCGATTTTCCAATTTTTTGACATTGAAAAATCACCAAAAATTCGACGCTCAGCACAATTACACCAGAAGAGTTATTTGCACTACTCTGTCCTAAACATGTGTGCAAAATTGTAGAGATGTCTCTTGCATACAGCGAAAAATTTTTTCTGCCACATACTTCTAAACCCAACTTTTCATTTTCCTATGTTTAACTCATGTCAAGGTCACCTTTGAAGGGCTCTACAGAACGATAGAAGCAATATTACGCAAAACGTTCTTGTCTTATTTTCAGGAACCACGGTGCTACAAAATATGTGAAAATGAGCAGAATCGGTGGTGGTAGAAAAATCTGCTAAAAAGCGACCCTCCTTCCTTCATTTCGGTTTGAAGTGAACTGAGCTTTACAAGAATTTATTGTGCAACGCGACTACAAAAATTTTTGACCCCCCCCCGCAAAATGTTGACCCCCCGCGCAGTGAGCTCGAAGGCTGTGCAGGCTAGAGCCAATTTCATTGCCCATGTATGGTCTGTATAGTTGTTTGGTTCGTATTTTTTGTCGTATTCATATAGATGTGTACAGTATTGATAGTTGGTTAATAGTTAGTAGTTAATTTTGTGTTTGAAGTTCGTTATGCATATTCAGAAAAACCTAAAAAGCAATATTCGAAAAACCCAAAAATATTTGTGTACTTAGTTAGTTTTTCTTGTTACTTATACTGTTTACTTATTGTTTTGGTTGTTTATGTGCGGTTGTTTAATCATTACGGTTAGCTACATCGGTTAATTTTTGTTTTCAGCTAGTGCCATTGAATGTGTAAATATGTTTTCTTGTATGTTGTTGTTTCCTATGTTAATCATGTATTAATCAGCGCAGCTCGGAGCTTTAAGGGTCTTATATATAGATGTTCTGTAGAAATTATCTTAGTTTATTCTGAATGAATTACTAGTCAATCTGTATAAAATGACATTTTATTCTATTTTCTCATAACCTTCTCAAAGATTTTCTCTTTCTAGCGCTCTTCTTCTATAACTTTCGCTTATAGAACTTATTTCTCTTTTCTATCTTTTGCTTGTACTGTCGGCTCTGTATAGCCAATTTATTATAAATGTATGTGTGTTTTATCGACTACAACAACGGATACAACAACAACTAAATTCGATGTCTTCTGAAGATATAGCTCCGATCCTGAAGTGGAGTTCATACGGGTTTGAACTCATCCTACGGTGAAACCAGAAGATCATCACCCAAAATTTAATTAAATTCTACAACAGCAACAACAACGACGATACAAATTATGGACAATATATATATTTAATTTTGTTGCTCATTATATACATGTTTGCTTGTTTGTGTGTTTTTCTTAACCATTAATTTCTAATCATCTTTGCCTTAATTTTTGCCGGTATATGCCTTATGATTTTTGCCATTCAGTCATAATTTTTGTGCTTTACTTATGCCATGTACAGTTATTTTTGCCATATATATTCTTTACTGTATGATTCGTCTATAAACTTTGATTCGTCTAGTGATGTAACCCTTTCCCTATATTTCCCCCTATATTTTCCCCTATATATGTATGTGCTTTAATTTTGGTAGCTCAGTGTATACGTATTTTCCTTGTTTTCTTGGAAAGATCAGGTGATCTTTATTTTTTCTGCGGCGGAGGAAGGTCCGTGCGCTAGATCTTTAAAACTTTAGGTTAAAAACGGTTTACAATAGAGACAAAATTTTTTTGTTTGCAATAGTCTTTTACCTCATTTTGTGTGCATTGATTATTTGTTTGTCGTGCACCGGATAATTTTTGTTGTATAGCTTAGTTAGGATATTGAATGTTGTGGTTAGTTAGGTTAGTTTTTGAATTTTGAAAAGTAGTTTGATATATGAAGTAACAAAAATTAACCTATCTACGTTTTCTATTTGTGAATCTTGTATTTGTTAGCTGGGATTCTGTGAACTGTGTATAGTTTAGCTAGTTTTCTTTCTTATGTATAGCATTGATAGTCGTAAAATTTTGTATTGTTTGTTGTTCTCTAAAAATTGATATAATGTGTGTTTGACTTGTATGCTTGTGAGAATGTATGTGAACTTGTTCAGTGAATGTTTTGTTTAATTGTTGTACTTCTATTTTATTTGGTTTTCTATTCATAGTGGTATTTGGGTATATTACCTTTTCTATGTGGGTCGTTCCCTTTATTTTCTATTTTCTGATTACTTATTTTTCGCTATACCTAGTTTGGTTTCAACTACTTATTGCATTGTTTCGTTTACATTATTCTCCCTGTGTTTCGCTATACTTCGCCTGTCTATGACTTCCACTTTGCTACCACTTTCTAACTTTAATTTCTCTTAACTTCTATTTGTGGTGTCTTTGTTTTAACCATGGGTAAACGTGCCAGGATACGTGCCTCATAACTGGTCTCATGGGAATTGTGTGAGATCTATGTTTAACTTAGAAATTCCCTTCTAACTTTTAACTGTTGAATTACCGTAGCATCTTCTATCCATCTTTGTATTTTAGCAGGCGCTAAAATTTTTCTATCCAGGGGAGGATGTTGAGAATCAACTAAATGAAAGTGTTGCAACTTAAACTCCAAAAGTAGCACTTAATCTAAAACTTATTTCTTTCTCACTACTGTGTAAGATTGTCAGTCTCTGTAGCTAATGCTATTAATTAGCAAACTGTCTAATTAGTTGTTGGTCAAATGTGTTACTGTCTGGTCGGGTAAATGCTGTTTCATTAAAAGTCTTGTTACGCCACCCTTATTTCAGTTGGTTAGTCCTGGCTCCTGGAATGATCATCCTGATTTGGTAATTTGGTAGAATTCACTTAGGTAGGTAGGATTTTAGAATAGATTCACTGAGTTAGGCCCGGTCGGATTACCTGCAGTCGTTCCGCCCTTTACTTCTGAGCTAAGTTCCAGACAGTTAGCTTAGGATTAACAGCTGAATGACGAAATTGTGCCGCGGATGACTTACCGGTAGGAAGACAGTAAACTGTAAACTGTAAGGACTGTAAGGACATTTTAGAAAATGGCTGAAGCCGAAATTATTTAACGAAATAAACACCATACTGTATGTAACCATACTTACATATATTGCCAAGGATCTAACGTTTTCTAGTTCTGACTTCTTAAAGGGATTCAGGTTGCAGATTGTAACAGATGGAACAGGACTGTTTCCGCTCAGTTCCTTCTAAACACTGGAGAGTTAAAGCATGTAGTATTTTCGCAAATAATAATTTCGCTGATGTCAGAGATTGATTATAACCCTTAAAATCAGAATGGAATGAATTCAGGTAATCTAATTTTCAAATACAAATACAAAATAATTTTAAAATACAAAGCTCTTTTCCTAAGATAAAGCATAAAGTTCCGGTTACACAACTAGTAGAATAATAACGAATAGTAATAAATTGGTACTAATCACAGTTTCTATCTTTTCTATGGTTCCTTCTTAGAACCATGTTTTACATATATATCTTCAAGTATTTTTTATGTACTAATTACTCAAGTACTATTTAATAACATATCTTTATTCCTTGATAAAACCTGAAGCCTTCAAGAGATTGGTCCATATCAAGACGGAATTAAACATTATAGCGTTGTGGTCGATTAACGGCTCTTCCTGAATTTTTTACTTTTGTGGTTAATCTAAGGCGCTAAGGTTTCCCTCCTTTTTATGTAATATTGTGCAACGACAACCAAACTTTAAACAATGAAAACTGTGCTTGAGTGGCGTTATCGAACTTAGCTTTTGACAGATTTCTAGGCAACGAATCTGGCGAACTTCTAGTTTAAGTTGACCAATACTAACTTCGATAGCGGAATCCAACGTTAATCGGCAGAGAAGTGGATAGCGCAATAAAGTCAGGGACAGTAAATCATGTGGAGTATGCCGAGTATACTATTTAGCTGATATACTTAGCTATACAGACACTTAATTTTGCTAAAAAATGCGCACTTAAAAGATTTTAAGCTACCTATCCAGTCGTTTAAAAAATTTATACATATATAGTAAGTGTAAGTACACAAAAATACTTAGCTAGAGCAAAATATCTTTACACCGCATTTAAGTTTTGGATAGAGAACATGTCTGTAAGGATAAGCATAGAAAATTGGAAGTATAAACTTCTCACATACATACAAAGCAATCACAAACAAAAATTTTATATTGTGATTAAATCAGCTGTTGTAGTTATAATAAAATGTTCCAATTAAGCTTTGGAAAGCACGACTTTGATTATAAAGCGTGTGCAATTACAACGTAAATGGTTTTGGAATTCTTTGGTCTCAAATAGCTAGCATGCTCGAAGAGGTTTCACCACTGCGACAAACCCTGCGGCTGTGACTATATAAACCAATTATTATGGTTACTCAAAGTTTTTTCTGTCGAAGAGGCTGTTGAATTGCATTCAACCTCCTTAAAAGTACTCGAACAACATAAGCAAATGTTGCAATACTATAAAAATTGTATAAATTTAAATTCCAAAAAAATTGGTACCATGACGTGAAACAGTAGGGGAAGTTGCCCAAATATGACCAAATCTGATTTTAACACACAAAGATAGGAACAAAAAGATGCCTAATATGGCCACCTGGGCTCCTAAAATGGACAAAGAGTCCCAAATATGGACACACGCTTTATCATAGCGGAAACATCAAAGCGTTTTGTTAAACTGCTAAAAAACGGTATTTTTAGAAACAAAACTATGTTTTAAACATTGCGTTCAACCTCTGGGACTACTTTATGCTTCATAAAGTATTTTTAGCGCTAATATGTTTTATAATGGTATGAGATTAATTTAACTGAAATCATTAGTTTTGAAGCAAATTTTTAAGCATAATTACGTAAACTGTTGATATATAAACTGGTTAATACTTTCACATCAAAATATGCAAACAAGACTCAGCCGGTTCTGACAACTCAAAAACCGTATTTTTATTCCTGCTGGAGCAGCAATGTTTAAAAAGAGCATGGATATCTTTAGCACATAGTGAGTCATTTCTCCACATGGAAGCCCTATCTTCAACACACGGCTAGCTTAGGGCTGATTTTTTGTGTTTAGATTATGCAAATTAGGTTAGCAAGCAAGTATTTAAGCAAGAGAACTGACTGCTTTCACGCAGTCTTCGGCTGTCAACAATCAAACGATTGCACATTTTTGAGCACCAGTGTAGCTTGGGAGCTACGCACAGGCTTAAGTGATGAAAATATATTTGAATGTCCATTCATTTTGAGGAAATACCGAACCAATAACCGTATTCTAATATATAGTGCTCACAAAACCTTGGTATATATTATCTTTAGGAGTAGTAGTTGGAAATTGAAACGAATAAGAGAAGTCAAGTAAAGTTGGAACATCATCTAGAGCTTCTAAACTTTGAATGGAGGTTGCGAACGAAGATAATTTTCGCAGTAAAATAATAAAAATAACAGGTCTACGCAGGAATATTGCCCCTTTTGGGGCCTACTTGTTACACGTAAAATAGCTTAGATTTTACATTGGCCATATTTTGGCACTCACAAAATATCGGCTGTCCATATTAGAGCACATTGGTGGAAACGGCACCGAGATTAGTCATGATGCACAAAAAATTTTACTGGGTCAACTTTAAGTTTTGAAATTTTGGAAAAAATAATCTACATACAATTTTCTATTAAACGATATATAAAAATTGTCCGCTTAGACTTAACTGGTCTTCAGAATCTTTGTCTTAAAAAAGTTACTTCTGACAGCATAAAGTAACTGGTTTAAAAACTAAAAGTTAAATAAAATTAAAAAACTATTCTTATTTAACTAAATACTGGAAAGTTAATGCTGAAAGTTGGAGTATCCAATAACAACAGGTATATCTTGCTACTGCGGAAATTTGATTTCATTTGGCTTTGATAAAAGACCTGCACACCTATCCAAAGTCAACGTTGGCTATATTAGGCACTTGGCCATATTTGGCCAACTTCCCCTAACATTGTTTGCAACTTTTCATCAACATAAATAAACATCACCTTTTCAGTAGCCATATTTTCAGTTCGAAATCATTTCGGGTTGTGCGAAGAAAGTAATCTCATAACGGCATAAACAGAACGGGTTTAGTGAGGCATAAACCTCACAACAAATTTTGTCAGGTAAGACCATACGGAACAGGTTTATGAGGTCACAGAACTGGTTTTATGCGATTTCGGATTTAGGACGTTACATATGCAATATAGTAAATATAGTAACCACAATATTAACACCAGCTTGCTTTATACGAGGTTAGTGAGAAACTGTCAGTTGTAATTTTGTCATGCCTGCTAAATGGCAAGTTATGCTTTTTGTGTTGTTCTGTTGTACTGAAAGACACATAGACTTGCTAGAATGCTACATTTTGTTCCTCATATTATTCATAAAGCTCTCCTTTGTGCATGCAATAGGCAAACTTCATTAGAATGTATGTAGTTCAAAACCGTAAGTGTAGCCTGACGGAGACTGACCCAATTTGTCAGTGGTTAGCGCGAAAAGATTTGTTCGAGCGGGAAATTTGGGTTTGTGGCGCTGCAGTGACAACTTTCTTTCTTTCTTCTATTGTTTGATATCATCTATATCTTCACATGGACCAACAAATTTTAGCCTTGGGGCACATTATCCTTAAGAAATTGATAGTCGTTTTCGGTGAACTAGTCTTGCGCATTACTTGCCTTAACTACTGTAATCACAGGATAGCTCTGATGCAAGGACAACAAGGCAAACGTTAGAATTAAACAGCATAGCGCCACAGCAAACGTTATCAGCGTCCAAAGCAAACACCAACTCCGGTAGTGGGCAGTTAAGACAGTCCTCAAGCCGTGGGTTGATACACGCCTTATATCCAGATATTTGCTCATCTGAAAGTACATCTGAAATACTGTGAGTAGATTACTTGCGTGTTGATCATACATGCGTCGTGTAGAACCGAAAAGAAGTTAAAAGGGTCCTTAAACATTGATATAATGGAACCAGTCACAATCTTCGCCGGCCCACCTGCTGACTTCCTAAAACTGGCCTGTCGTGCCGATGTAGAATTTAAATTTTAGAGTTGACTAATAGGAAAGATTGAAGGTTCGTGAAGAGTGTGTGACTTTAGATTCCTAATAAACTCAAACAAAATAGAACACATCCGCTTTATTACTAATTCTTACAATTTTCAAGACAATTTCAAGATAATAAGCATTAAAATGATCGTGCTCAATAAATTCTGTGGGTTTCCGTTCCCCCCTTAAGCAACCTTTAGTTTTGGTGATAATCCGTTGAATTGAGTCCTTTTGAAACTTGAAATTGAAAATTGACCGATTTTGTCGAAAGTTCCCTCTCTTATATATTCGAAAACTAATATGCATATTGTACTAAATTGTAACATGCTGATAGCTAAATTTGGAAGCCAAGGTTTTTACACATACAAAAGCTAGCTGAACCTGAAAGCCAAACATCTTACGCAGGAGTAACAAAGAAATTCTTTAGAATAATTTCGATGAAATTCTGCCATGCTACCGCGCATATCTCCCACCGACGTGACAGAATTAGCTCTGGTAGCTTGAAGACTACCGGCTGGACTGTCCGACCTGGAGGTGCCAGAACAAGTGATCAGCATATGCTTGCCAAACGCATGCCCACAATTTAGAAGTAGATATTCAAAACTGAGAAAATAGCAAGCATCTGAAATATTTGTCAGGCCGAGTGCTTCTGTAGGTCGGTGGTTAACGGAAGTATATAGTGGACGTATATTTCAGTTGCTTGACATTACCTCCTTTGTATGGTGCTAACCAATCTCCGATGCAACAATGCTGGCCGAAGTTAGACCTGGATAAAGTTATCAGTGGTACAAAATCACCTATGATCGAGTTCTGCTAGGACGGACTTTACAACGGCTAAGAGTGCTAAGACACTAATTCTATTAGCATTCATTAACACTTTAACCTCTAGAGGTGGTATTCCAGTTTTAATACCGCAGAACTGTGGCTCGGCACACTTTGTAGACGCTTGTTGGATTTATTGTCTCTGAAGGAAATTTATGTGACAGAGAACAAGTCTTGTGACATGGGATGGAGGCGGAATGCGGGTCGGGGTTGGTATAAAGCCTTAAGGCACAAAACGCTGAAAGACTGAGACTTGTGCTTTTGCACTAGCTTTGACAAAACACATTGGCAAGCATGTTTACGCCGTTTAATTACCATTTATTTAGCTTAGGTTAATTTTTGATTTCAACCACAACAACTTTAAAACCGTAAGACCCAGCATTAAAGATTTCTTTGTGCAACAGTGCTGTTATCCCAGCCGCGTGAGAAGGTAAGTGGGCTGTTAAGTAATTGAGTTTAAAGAAAGCTTCTAGACATTAGGTAATGGCAAATTTGCTATCAACTAAGCTATTACAACCCTGAAAAGAGCATGTAAGATCTCATTAAAAGACTTAGTATGTTCTGGTGATTGCATATCTGTTGTGCACACTAGATGCTTAAGAAGCAAGAAACGTCATGGCTTTAGATCTCCTTTGTACGAACTGATTAGTTTCAGTTAATAGTAAAATACGATAGTTGATCCAGTGCTGGATTGAACTGTTTCATCCAGAAAGGGCAAGCTAATCGTTGCATGAGTCACAAAAAGCTTTGAGTCCCGCAGGGTCGACTAAAAATTGACTCAAAAGTCGCCTGACGAACCAAGCTTTGAGCTGTTGGCTCATTTTCTGCCGCTGATAGCGCATCAAGAGCACATAATGAGTCATTCATTTGAATTTAGTTTTAAGTTTAACGCGAAAGCTTTAATTAGAATTACTAATATAAAATATACCACTGGAAGCGTAAGAGAGTGTGCTCACCTTACATGAGCAGTGTTGATAGTAATAAGGTAGCAATCTAGGGAAACAGTTTTACTTCACTTCTCAATTTGTCACGTTTTAGTTTGCGCAACAGCAGAATCAACGAATAGACTATCCTGGACGCAGCTTAAAATTATACCGAATGGTTGAACAAAATTTTAATGTTTGCGCCTGAATTTTACATTCATGCAAGTTTAAAATTTGAACTTCAACTTTTGGCCCTTTTGAAGCTGTTTCGAACTAAGGCTTATGTTTATCACCGGCATCCGTTGCTGGCTCCATCTCGACCCACATATTCCAGGCCGGTGACCGCACCAGCTTAGTAGGTGGCCTGGCTTGATCGCCCGAATCAACCATCCCTTTCATCACAATGGTTTTCCAAAAGACAAGATTGAAATTCAAATTCAAAATCAACATCACTGTCCTTTTCCTTCAGCTGCTTCTTAAGATCTCATGCTATAAAAACTATTTTGCAACTGAGTATTGGTCAAATGGTTAGATCATTTTAATCGGGCGAGTCTGTAAGGACGCCTGCAATCGATTAAAACAGTTAAAACGAACGCAAATGCCATAGTTATTGCAGGGCGATATCAGGCGTTTTTTCATTATTATCGGCAATATTTTTAGCTGTAAATGCTGTAACTGAGACCCCTGAAGTACTAGGCTAAAAAGTGTTTTCTCCTCGGCTTAACACTACTGCACCAGTGAACCAATATTGCAATGAATAGAAGTATTTATTTAAAAATTTGTAAAATACTACAAGCAAATACAGTAATAATTAAGACGATATTAATTACATTACATTTTCAACATATTTGTGGATTACTGAGCATAACCACCTCCACCACCACCGTTGCCGCCACCGTTACTGTATCCTCCACCTCCACCTCCGCCTCCGCCGTTCCCGCCAAATCCGCCTCCACTTCCCCGCGGCGGGCAGGGACAGTACTGGGCGTCCGGACCGGGGCCTCCGGGACCGCCTGGGAGACCACCCTGTCCCTGGTTTCCGGGTCGTCCGTTGTCACCCGGCGGTCCATTGGGTCCTCGAGGTCCTGGGGGTCCGGTGCCTCCCTTCTTTCCGGGCTGTCCCTGAGCACCGGGCGGTCCCTTGAGTCCGGCCTCTCCCTTTTCTCCCTTCCGACCCCGTCCACCCGATCCGTCCGCTCCGGCGGGTCCTGCGGGTCCGGGTCCTCCGTCCGATCCGGGTCCACCGTCCGCACCACGATCTCCGGACTGACCGGGCTGTCCGGGACGACCCGGACCTCCGGGCATACCAGGCATACCCTTCAGACCGGCTGGACCTGAAACAAGAACAAATCGAAATGCAAATGTGAAAATGTGATAGGTTGAAATCAGGAATGAAAGATGTGAAGGAAAGTGACCAGGACAAGGATCGAACTAGCAAGCTTTCTGTTTGTAGTAGAACACTCTAGCAGCTCACTTTATAATAATCTAAAACTGTTCATCTTGCTCTGAGGCTGGCTCTGGCTCTGCTGCCTTTGCTGCTCTTTCACATCATCACAACTAAACGTTTAGCTTTAGCAAATGTCACACCGCAGGTCGGAGAACCATTTTTCATTTTATGGAAAGCTGTAGAAAACAGGTTACCATTGGGTCCAGGAGGTCCAGGTGGTCCCGGGTCGCCTCGTGGGCACTCCACGCATCCGGACATGGCGCCCATCTCAGCCTTCGAGTCTTCCGCGTCCTCACCCGGCTGACCGTCCGCGCCAGGGTCACCGGCATCACCGGGTTCACTGCAAATAAAAAATAAATAAATAAAAGTAAATTAATATATAAATATATAAACGATACCTAATTAATGCATGTACTAATTTTTTGAAAATTTAGCATAACAGATGATAAGAAAAGCAAATAATAATGCATAAATACATAAATATATAAACGATACTTAGTTAGTGCATGTACCAATTTTTGAAAATTTAGCTTAAACAGGTGACAGGAAAAGCATCGTTTTGGTTTTGAGAAATAAGAACTTCTTACATGTATATACAAGTTTTATTAGTTCTATTAGTAGTGCTGCGCAAACAAATGACAAGAAATATAAGTTTCTATTTTCAGAACCTATGGTTCTGAAGTAGTATGGTCATGTATTAATTTTCGAACGCATACACCGATAGCTATTATAGTTTCTATCTATATTGAAAACCAAATGATTAACTCAAGTGAGATCTTAGGATCTTACCCAGGATCACCAGGAGGTCCGGGTGGGCCAGGTGGACAGGAAGAGCTTGAATCACACTCTGAAAAAGAAAAAATTAAATTACACATAAACATGAAAAAACAGATAACAATGGAAATAAGAAAAATCCCAGAAAAACCTGCAGGCGGTTAAAAGCATCTCATTGATGGGTTGCCTTTGTGCATTTGTGTTCCCGAGATCTTCTGTGCAGTTATAAATCAACCAAAAAGCGGAGTTTTAGTTCAAACGCATGGTCAGCAAAGGTAGTATTGAGAATTCAGCCTTAATGTACCGAGCATCTTGCAAGTACAAACGACTAGGAAGGGTTCAGGGTCTCACTCTTCCTGTTATAAACTCTTGATCATACGCACCGTTGAAGCTTCACAAAAATCAAGCAGAAAAAGGTCAATAATGTCACTGGCGACTTACGACACATGCCGTTCCCGCCACCACCTCCACCTCCGCCACCACCATTTCCGCCTCCATTAAATCCATTTCCACCTCCCCCATTTCCTCCACCGCCACCTCCGTTCCCGCCTCCGCCTCCATTTCCGCCCCCTCCATTACCCCCACCATTGCCCCCACCCCCTCCGTTTCCTCCGCCCCCATTTCCACCTCCACCGCCTCCGTAACCTCCTCCTCCGCCACCACCGCCACCCCCATTCCCTCCACCTCCACCATAGGCCTGACGAATGGCTCTGGCTTCCGGATTGGAGTTGAGTTCAACCAGATCTTTCCAGGCGACGTCAGCAATTTCCTAAAACAAGACAACGATTGTAACTTTGTCAACCATGTGTTTATATGCGTTTGAACTAAAACGACTCTAACTGGCTGGCTAATCGCTTACCTCATGTCAAAATTATCTGTGTAAGCGATCCCTCTCTAAAATGTAAAATGGACTCAAGACAACCGTTCCCGATAATGGAGGCGCTCCTTGAAAAGCAATAAACCAGGTTGCGGTTTCATGATATTTAATCTTTGCGAAACCGGACACAAAATCGTAAACCTTGAAGGATTCCATTCTTGAGTCTAGATCAGCCCAAATGGAGGAGATCTCGTTGAAGAGCATTGGAACGAAAACGACGGAGGCGAAAAGGGTGACCGCGGAACAGGCGACGGCCAGGAAGGCCAGAAAACGAACACCACCACTATCCATGGTTTCGTCTCAACTGATATGAATTTTTGGCAGAGAAAGCTGAATTAGAAAAGTAGAAGGGAAAACTGATGCTGAAATTCAGAAAAGGAGCTGCTTAAATACTCAATTTCTGGGGGGACGCGATCCTGTCAAAATTCAGGATTATAGGTCAATTTCCTGGCAGGGATGTCTTTAATGAGCTGAATTAATTTCAGTAAAATTAATGTCCTTTTTGCAGAAATAAAGCCTTCTCCAAAAACTGTTGTAATTCACCCTCGATTTTCTTCAATTAAAACTAGACCATCCCCCAGACATATATCAAGTTTTTCAGATGTTTTTAAATTTTCTCGAACAGAACTTTAAACAAAATGTTTTCCGGCACTTCTTTAATCAGGATTCCTTTCACTGAAAAATTGCCGTTTTGATAAGAGGTTGTAAATTTGTAGTTTCTCAGATTTATGAAAAAACGCTGTAGGGTGTCTGATTTGTAAAAAACACTAAAGAAACCGTAACACTAAGTATGTCGTAATCTGTTTTAATCGAAAAAGTAGATCAATTTGATGCGCTTTTGTCATCTTCGTTTACGGTGCAAAGTTGTAATTTCGGATTAAAAAATTATAATTCCCAATACGTGGCTTGTGCAGATCCTACAAATTCGTGAACTGCCGACGTATTAAGTTTATGTTTAGTGTGAAACTACACCACATTGAGAAGCGCTGAGTTTCTTTCTGCTGATTTAGCATAATGTTACTTGTTTAGTTTCTATTATGATTGGAGCGAAAATGTAATTTTAGAGGCTGCTGCAGAATTTTCTGAATCTTTAACCTCTGAAGATTTCTGGGGTTGTAGACAAAAAACATTACATTACTTCCATACAGGACGGAATAAATTATGTACAAACTTTCTAAACCAATATACCTATATGTAATGGTATTAAAAGGTTTACCCTTGAACATGTATTCGTCCGATCACAGGATTTCGGGGGCCGGTGCTCATCGCCGGATTCTCTCGCCCGTTTAGCCAGGAGTGTCACCTCAAATAATGACTACATCCGTAAAAGGGCTGACGGCAGGCATTTCAACACAGACTTCTGTTACCTTCCCACCGTGGTGGTATCCAGTTAAGAATAAATCTTTGTTAGCTTTGAATCTCGGGAGATCGAACCACTGGACCTAAGATTCGAAATTTTAACCAGGCTTTGCTTGGTTTTTACAATTTGCCTCAACCTTGTGCCACGCTAAATCTAAGTTAAGAGTTACATGTCGAGTACGTCTAGAGTATTAAAAATACGATATAGTGCATAAATCCTTGAACGATAAATAAATCGAACCAAAGACTAATTCCAGTGCAGTGAGTAGAGGGATTACCTAAATTTAATCAGAATTGTTTAATGCAAAAAAGGATCAATAACTTAATCCTGTTGATTTAATTCCATTTCGGATTAAAAAGACAGTGAGTGGATTTTTTAATCAAACAACAATGAAGTTCTATAAACAGGAAATGTTACTGAAATTATTTTAACAACAGAGGAAAATGTAAAGTAATACATAGTGGTTTTATGGTAGGCACACTATTAAGAGAGTTTAATTGGCAACTATATCAACTGATATGAAGACACTGCAACTACTTGTTACTTTTCATTATATCAGTAGTACAAAACTCCTAGCAATACATTAATTATACTTTATCAGGATCTAACAAGGCAGCTCATTCTAACAATTTTAACAACAGAGGAAAATGTAAAGTAATACACAGCATCTTCGGACATACAGAAATACAGAAAATGTACTGTAATACTGTGACATATCGCACATACTGCCAAAACCCGGCCTCAACATAATCCCAAACAATAACACAAAAATGGGTTACAAAAAGTTTAGATAAAATCAAAGGTAAGTGAATGGACGAAGATCGGCAGATTATAATCGACGGATTTTCTTGGGGGAAGGATTGAGTTCAGCATCGCTTTCTAATCCAGACTTCCTGATCCGTCGCAATGGCGCCTGGCCGGTCCAAATCCAGATGAATTCCGAAAACTGCTGACCCATCTTTACATTTCAGACCCATCAAATCTTTCATGGCATGATTCCTGAAAAACAAAAAGTGGAATTCAGAATACAGGAAATCTCTGCCCTCTTGTCAGGGTATAAGGTGCCGGTGCTCATCCGGATACTCAACCCTTGAGCCAGAGCAGGGTTTTTTGCGTCCAGATGTGCGTCTGGACGCAAAGTTTCTTATCCGGACGCAATGAAATTTTAACGGGACGCAAGCTAGACGCAACATTATTTCGGGAGAAAATTCACTTTTGTAAGAGTAAAAACTTTAAATGTTTCCAGTACCAATTTTTCCTTTTTTCCAAAAATTTCTTCGGGTCCTGGGGGCTCTGCCCCCAAACCCCCGGTGTTTCCCACTTTGTCATGGAATGCCAAGATGCAAGGTCATGCCTCAATGTTACTCAATGTTATTTGTTAAGTTGTTGTCCACCTGCATCCATATCAGATCTTTTCGAACTCATAAATTTCACTTCAATAAATATATAGATCTTACTTGATGCATAATCGTGAACATTATATTGTTCTCATTCAACATGTCAGACAGGATCAAGATTGTAGTAAAGTAAAACCCCGAAAATAACAAATTTGTAACTGTAGCAGGAGCAGAATATCCAAATTTTTTGATTCTTCTAAAAAACGTTTTTCGCAAAAAATACACAAATTTCAATTTGAATTATATAATGCAAGGCTACCATTTTTGTAAAATTTTCGAATACAAAAGGCCTATGTACCTGCATTTCACGATGAATTTATTGTAACTACTAACTAGCGTTAATAGTAAAATGGGGAATCCTTTCAAGAAGCAGTAATTCTCATGGTTTTGAAAATGGAATTTATATGATATTTACTACCTTTCTTCTTAGTGATATTAATTTAATAACCATTTCATTAATTTTTAATACCGTAATTACATAGTTTATCTATAACATTGAACATCGGAATTATGTACATATGCCAATAAAATCGAAAATTACTCACGAAATGCGTTAAATGCTACAGACGCTAAACTAATCTTTTTAAACATTTCCATTACGAATTTAATCAATAATTGCAAAAAATCTCCAGCTTCTGGGGGGCTCCGCCTCCCAGACCCTCCGCTGCTCACTTCCAATGCTGTTTTCAGGGATCAGTAGTTCTCAGAGTTTTCGAAACTGAATGTATGTTTGATATTTACTACCTTTTTCTCAGTGCTATTCCTCAACATTTCATTAATTTTTAATACTTTAATTAGTTTAAGTATATTATAACATTGAAATATCGGAATGTGTGTCAATAATATTGAAAATTACTCAAGGTTTTGCGTTAGATGCAACAAGACACAGGTGCCAAATAAAATCCTTTTAAACATTTCCATTACGGATTATTCTGGAATTGCAAAAAATTCTTCAACTTCTGGGGGGCTCTGTCCCCCAGACCCCCCGCCGTGTACATTGGCCGCATCTCTATTCTATAGGCACCCTTGTAATCGTGCATTTTAAGCAGCATCAACTTTCTAAATGTGTAAATAGTGTTACACTTTAGGAATTATCAAAGTTTTTAAAAATAAAACAATTTTTTGCACAGAAAACACGATAAAACAAAAATTCTACCTGGACGCAAAATTTCTTAACCGGACGCAACTTAAACTTAGCGGGACGCAAGGTTGACGCAAATCCGAAAACCAAAAAAAACCCTGAGCCAGAGTATCACTACGAATGATGACTGCGACCGTGAAACTGGGGGACTCAGATCTTCGCAGATACGCCCAAACCGTTTCTGGCTTTTACTAAATAAATGTTTTTCTGGGTCGTTCACACAATCAAGCTATAGAATATATACCAAATTTACCCATTCAGCGTTTTCCTTGCATAGCTCACGATAAAGCATAAGCCAAAACTTTACTTTCGAACATAAACATAAACACTACTTTCGAAGAGTTT
Organism: Trissonchulus latispiculum; assembly: GCA_030248195.1. Classification (NCBI taxonomy): domain Eukaryota; kingdom Metazoa; phylum Nematoda; class Enoplea; order Enoplida; family Ironidae; genus Trissonchulus; species Trissonchulus latispiculum. The sequence goes on from JASAND010002622.1 coordinate 90,050, forward strand.
TCAGGGGTTCTCTGTTGGGATCTCGGACAGCCGTATCTGGATCTACTGTTGTTATAATACACCTAAAACATTATTGCAAATAATTCTGTAATTAAACACTAATGGCAGTCAATTTTTATATGTCAAAACTTAATTAGCTGGCAAATTTTGGATGGGACAAACGTGCATACTGCATGATGCCAATAAATGCTGAATGATCAAAAAAGCTGTAATGCAAGCATTTAATGGAATTTTAAGTCCATGTCCAAGCAACAGAGTGTCAGAAAGAAATATGCAGCTTACATCAAAAATAGGTACTACGAAAAACTTTTCAATATCAAATGCAATATATACTTATACCTGGTGCATGGCTTAATATTGGTAAACTGGGCATTGCCGATTTTAATCTGATACCAATTATCCTGAAAACATCCATCAAAAATGCTAAATCATGTCTGTCACTACTTAAGTAGAAAAAATTCATCGATTTAAAGCAACAATTCAACAACAAAAATATAAGATTGCACTGGCTTATTTGTACTGAGGGGGAGGGAGTATAGGTGTCCACCCTTATTGGGCATCCTCTGGGCTGTGCGGTAGTTTTTCACCGGTGCCTGACTATGTATTCCTGCACTCCGAAAAAGACAGGAATTTGTATAGTTTTCTACAAAAGTGCTCCTGTGCGGTCAGTAACTGGCAGAGCTTCCTGTATTTTCCACAGAAGTAACATTTATATATTTTACCGGCCTCTCGAATATTAAAAATTACAGGAGATTCCTGCAGAAAATACTAAGGAAACATGTAACAGAAATTTCCTGTAGAAAATAATAAAGAAACCGTTTTGTCCGACTTTGTTTCGACAATCCTAAGAAAGATACCAAACCTGTAGTTTTTACAAGACAAAACCTGTAATTTTCACGGGAGCGACCTGTTAATGGAAAAAGGGGGCAGGAGCGAAGAGGGGGTGGCCGCTCCCAAAATATTTTCGGCGCGGAGTGCCCGTTACAAAAAATTACCCACGGGGTATTGAAAGACTGAAAAGTTGAAATCATTCAAAAAGTCTTCAAAAATTATGTTCACCGTCACCTTTGGATTATCGAATAATAACTTGTTGAGCAAACCTGTAAACCAGTGAAAACTACAGGTTTCATTTGTACCGAATAGTACCTTAGTCTAACTTGTAATTTATTCTACCAAGGTATACCCGGTAAATACTACCAAGGGTGACCAGTAGAAATTACAAGACTTAACCTGTATTTTCTGCAAAAACTTTTGTATTTCTCATCTACAAAAGTGACTCCTGTAGTTTCTACTGGAACATTTCTAAGAGTGTGGGAATCTGGTAAATCAAAAAGCAAACTTGACAAAAAGCATAATGGTGGTCAGGAAAAGCTCAAAAGTCCAAAAGTCCGCTCAAAAATTTCCAAAATCTCATTAAATTTATCCCAATCCATTACCTCATCAAAGGGCTGAGGCCCACTGACAATAATATTTGGTCGAAAGGCCCGCATGTCGAATTCATTTTTGGTCAACCGGTTCAATTCGTCCAGCGAAGCTTCCGAGCAGAGCATATACGGCGTAAGGTCGGCATAGGCTGCCTAAAATAAAAAATAACTATGTAACTTTAAAATCTAGCTTTTAAAACGAGGTAAAGGAAGACCCAACCATCCTCTACAAGTAGCTATGATTCACAATTGCAAAGTCACACTCACTCCATGTTTATACAGGTTTACGTGCTGATTCTGTATTTAGTATATACTGCGTCTACTTGTTGAGGATGAGGATTCACCAGGTACTCAGTTGTGGAGAAGAGTGGCCCTCTATTGCAGGGATCATCCTTCTGCAGGGTAGCACCCATTATTATGGCAGTGAAGCTTGTCACACTCTTAGTTATTATGTACTCTTATACATACATATGTTAACTACCTTAGCCTTTCTATTCGGCAGCCAATAATCGCCGAAAGCCTTGGGCGGTGAGACGATGCGATCCTGAACCCCAGAGCCCATATAGAAGAGTCGAAAAAAGCCTTCCGGTTTCCCCAGAAAACTGCTGATCCACTGGGCCACGGCTTCCCCGCAGTCAAATCCTTCCACAAAATGATTTTTATACATTCTGCAAAGCAAAAATGGCAAGTCTGCATATGCACTGCAGCTGACTCAGCCAGCGCATATTAATAGAGCTGAGCATGACAATTTTTGGCGCATTATTTACCCATTCTCTCTTATTTTCCAGTGAGCGCCTGCTATCCAATCGGGTTGCCGAAAAGCAATTAGTAAAGAAGTTTCATGAGTCTTTATCTGTCGACTCCTTTCAATCGCAGAGTTGGCTCCGGGTCCAAAATTTCAGACCCGGCCCAGACCCGGACCCATTAGACCGGAACCGGACCCGTCCAGACCCGGATCCGGGTACCCGGATCTAAAAAAGAACCCGTTTGCATTGCAAACCTTCACGGCATTTTTAAATTTCACTGCAACTTTATATACTATAATGTAATAGCCCAGTCGCGAATAAAACCTGTGATAAGCTTTAGGTAAATTTATTTTACGCTTTACGACAATTTTTAAGTGCTAGGGCAAACAAAATTGGGATCTTATTTGGATATTGGTAACAGTTTATTGTCGTAAATTCAGAGACAGTGTGAGACTGTCCTTCGACTATTAAGTTACGATTGCTCTGGAGAAAAGAAGGTGAACTAATTTTTGGTGGCTTTGAGCTTGCTTACTAGATTAAGTTTTGCGTGCATTGCAAAATTTTATACTAGGCTTAATCAATTCGAGTTATCATATTTCTACTTCCAATTCTAGTTACAATATTTTGTTACTAGCCTAGCAGCACCATTTTATAAGAAAAACAACGCATCATACCGTTTAACATCCCTAAATGCACCAAAATCCAGTTTTCTTCAATATTTTGGACCCGGACCCGGCCCGGCCGCGTATTTAGAAAGTGTACACCGTGGGTGCGCATTGGAAAGTGTACTGCGTGTACGCGCACTGACTTAGAAAATGTACACCGTGGGCGCGCATTGGAAAATGTACTGCGTGTGCGCGCATCGTGTTAGAAAATGTACAGCGTGGGCGCACACTGAAACACATATGCGCAGATGATGTATATAAGTGCAATTGACACGGCGAATAATTCCCACAATGTTGCATCAATTCCACCCATCATTTGAAGTTGTAGAGTAAGAAATGTTTCTGAACAGAAACTTCGCTAATTTGTTGTAATTTGATTTCTCAAATTTAGAATGTTATTTTGAGAATTTGAAAACGAGCACGAATGAATGAATGAATGAATCTGAGCACGAATCTGGAAACCGTTTTTCGATTCAGTTTTTGGTTAGCTCAGTATAAGCTTACATGCTAAGCTACAACTTTGACTCATACTGAGCTAGCAAAACTCTGAATCGAAAAACGGTCTTCAGATTCGTGCTCAGCGCCCCTGAAAACCCCCTATGCAAGTTTTCAGCAAAATTTGTTTCAAAAAATGTTTTGGTTCGCCTTGGTCCCCCCTTACCAAACAAAAATTTAAAATTTTTAAATTTTTGAATTCATAAGCCTCCAGAATACACCAGTAGTGTATGATTTGCAATTTTGATGGTGGTTTCCTAAGTTCCAATAAATCTGGTATCGCCTACTGTGTTATAGCACGAGCTAAGTTAAACAATGTTGTATAAATAATGCTACACCTGACAAGTTCAGCTCAGTAAAGACAATGTTGTCACCAAAGGCAGAGCAATTTTTAAAGAAACTCTACTACACACCTGGTCAACCGGGTGTATATGGTTCAAGTTATGTCCTGTTCATTGCTATGAAGAAGTCTGGTTTTACAGAAGTAACACTAAATGATATTGGAAAATGGTTGAAGACTCAGTTCTTACACAACATTCACACAAAACCAGCTAAAGTGTTTGCAAGACAAAGAATTATAGTATCTGACAAAAATTTGCAATGGGAGTCAGACGTGGCACATTTTCCGAAGTATCAACCTCCACTTGTGTTGGTATCAATTGATTGTTTCAGCAGGAAAGCTGCAGCTGTTCCATTAAAACGAGAAACGGCAAAACAATGTTCAAACGCATTTCAATCAATATTAGTGAATATGGAAGGAACGCCGTGTATTCTTCGAACCGACCAAGGTACACCGTTCATGTCAAAACATTTTCAAGCAATGTTGAAAAAACATGGTATTAAACACGTGATGGCACAAGGAGATGAAAAAGCAGTATTTGCAGAAAGATTTATTCAAACCCTGAAACGAAAAGTGTTCAAATATTTAGGTGACCACAATAAGAGAAGCTTCAGGGACGTTCTTCCACTAATAATGCAATCCTACAATAACTCTTATCACCGTATGATTGGGATGAGCCCTTCAGAAGTCGATGAAAAAAATCGTGGAAGCATACTACATCGGTTACGATTTAGCCTTGATACGATAAACAAATCTCGTAAAGACGAAACACCATTCAAAATCGGAGACTATGTGAGAATTCGGAAAGTTGGAGGAACATTTCGCAAATCAGCTGAAGAAACTTTTAGTCGAGAGGTTTTCAAAATAATTGCAGAAATAAAGGGATCTCCACCTAGATACAAAATTCAAGACACTGCTAAAGTCCCAGAAGAAATTATTGGTTCATTTTATGCAGATGAATTGGTGAAAGCAGAACCTAAGTGGCGAATACATAAACAAGTTATTACTAAAAATGTTGTAAAGATACAAAACAAAAAGTACTACCGTGTTTCGTTCAGAGGATTACCACGCAAATATGATCAAATGATGCCCTTGAAGGATTATAAAGGAGGTCGTTATGACCATCGTATTTAGTTTATAGCTAACAATGATGCAGAGTGGTAGTGCCAGCAGTTCAAGCATTTATTTATTTTGTACATCTAGTGCTAAGTCGGATTTGTATGTCAATACAATGGCTAATTTCGACGTCTCACTACCAAAAGTTATAGATTTAGATAGATCGACTTCATACAAGATTGCTTTGACTGGAATTTCTTTTCGATTGTTGTGGCAGAATGTAGATACCGACAATGAAGGCTATTCTTTAATCATTGCGTTAAAATCTCCTCAATCTAAAACTATTCAGATAAAACCTCCTACTGGCGTCTATTATACTGCCATGCAATTAATTGAGGGGATAAATAAAGTAATTGCGGAAACTGCTGAATTAAAAGAAAAATTATCTTTCTCAATTGATGACAACACACGGATGATAACATACAAGTCTAGCGATATCGAGTCAATAGAGTTTAAACCTTATATTGCCGCATTACTCGGATTTGAATCATCGAAAGTATATAACAGAGAAATCGATCAAGGAAGTTTATTTCCGGATATGTTAATGGGATATTCGACAATTTTCATTTACTGCTCGGCTGTTGCAAACTCAATTGTCGGAAATACAATGGCACAACTGCTGCAAGTTATTCCTGTAGACTGCAATCAGTTTGGAAAAGTCACGTGGTTTGAGTTTCAAAGACCGATATATCTTGATATAAATGAAAATGTATTTTCAAGAATTCATTTCACTCTGTCTTTAGTTGATGGTAGGTTGTGCCCATTTGCTGACAACGCAGGTGGTGTCTTCTGCACGATACATATAGCACGTGACTTTTTGACATATTAGAACTAAAATGGATTATGATCCAGAAATTGCGAAACTATATTTACAGTATTTCAAGGTTCAACGAGGTGGTGGTCATAATAGCGGAAATCAAGCCTATTTTACAATTCAACCGAGATTTCAAGGCTACTATGTACAGAAGGGTCATGGAGTTGGATTGCTTTCTAGAATAGCTGGTTGGTTGTCACCGGTTGTTAAATTTTTACTTCCTTTCGCAATAAATGGACTTGGTGAATTTGCTGATCGTGTGAATAAAGGTGAAGCCGTGAAAAATGCTGCTATAGGAGCTACATTAAACACAGTTTCAAATGCAGCGAAAAAAGTTACACAAATAGGCGGAGGAAAGCGTAAAAGAAAAGCCGGTAAATCAAAAACAAGGAAAAGTAAAAAGAATAACAAGCGTACCAAGCACAAAAGTAAACAAAAAGTAAATAAAAGGAAACGCGCATCAAAAATTCATCAGTCGAAAGCAAAATCCAGTGGAAAACAGGTGACGAAACGGAGAGACAAGAAAAGACTGAAAGTTAGAAAAGTAGATCATACTCCCTTATTTCCTGGTTCCTTAATTTAACAATATGACTGATCATACTCTGGTAATATCACAACAAATAGATTTGTTCTCACCGCGTCCAGCCGACCTATCTATTGTGGAAGATATTAGCACAGAAATTAGACCTTCCAATGTATATACGTCGACGTCGGAAATAGTGTTTAACATACATGGAAACGAAGGTTTGTATATGGATCCGCAGCTTACTCTGATTTGCGCGTTCAAAGTCATAAACCAAGACGGTACTGATCTTGCCGCTGGTGCCAAGGTGGCCCCAATCAATTTAATTCCTCATACTGCTTTTAAACAAGTGACTGTGAAAATGAATGGAATTGTGATTTCTAATTCATCGAATCTTTATCCGTATAGGTCTTACATGGCGATTCATTTGTCTTACTCCACGGACCCTAAGTTAACCTGGCTGCAGTTGCATGGTTATTATGCAGACACCGGTGATTTTTCCTCGACTGATCCTACGAATAACAAAGGTTTTAAGTCTCGACAAACCCTAGCAGCAAATTCCAAAACTATGTATTTTATGGCTCCTATTCAAACCGATTTGGGATACCAGCCTAGAATGATTGTACCAGGTGTAAACATGGAGATCAATTTAGTTCCCTCATCGGATAATTTTAGGCTGATGAGCGGGACCATAACAACAAAAGAACAGTTGAAAGTACAGGACATTTACATACAGGCTAAATATTACAGGCTTATACCTTCACTTGCACTCGCCCTAGAAGAAACCATGCGTACTCAACCCGCACGATATCCAATCAACAGATTGGTTACAAGAACATTCACTGTATCAGCGGGGGCTACAGTTTTCACAGCTGACAACTTGAGCACAGGAATGTTACCATCTGTTTGTTTACTAGGCTTAGTCGAAGCTAACGCGTTTATTGGAAGTTACGCACAAAATCCATTGGAATTTAAAAATAAAGGACTCCAAACTGTTCAATTGTTCGCCAACGGAAGACCAATACCTACAAATCCATATAATCCGATTATTGATTCATCTGGTAGTGATGTTTGTTTTGAATATTTTGGTTTATCTGAGGCCATGGGAAAAATTAATGGTGACTCATCTATTGGCTTAAGCCTAGATGACTACAAAGAAGGAAATTTTATATATGGGTTTTCGGTAACTGGAACCGACACTGGTGTCAAAACGGATGCTACTCAATATAAATATGGTACTCTAAACCTGAAGTGTACATTCGAAGTTGGAGGTCTTGATCAAGCAGTCGTGCTGGTTGTACTATTAGCCTATCAATCCGAAATAAAAATAACATACGACCGACAGGTTATTATAGATTATGTTACCTAATGGATACGCTGGATTTAATTTCAATTTGTAAAGCCGACCCTTATTTGAAATTATATTTTAGAGGAGTTTATGCCTCTAATACAATTCCTGCTAACTTTGAGGCTCCATTCGCTTTGGTCTGCAATACAGAGGAGGATTGGCATATGGGAAGACATTGGATATCTTTTACAATGAGTGCAAATAGAATTTTAACCTGTTTTGACAGTTTGGCTGAAAAGGTGCTGGAAACAAATACAAATTTGAATCAGTACGTTAAGAAAACTGAGTTTTCTGAGTTAAAAAACAGTTCAATTCCTCTCCAAGGTCTAAATAGTGATGTTTGTGGCCAATATTGTGTGTATTACTTATATAGGTGGAGCAGAGGATTTAATATCGAACAGGTTGAAAAGGATCTTCTAAAATACAGCAACACTACGGTCAGAGATAGTTATGTCCGATGGTTTGTTGGAAAGCTGCCAAGAAAGTACTAATTTTGCAATTAAGCCTATTTGTCAATAATTTAGACTATATAAAGCACCATTTCTCTCGTTAATTTCATTTTATTTGTACTGTGCTAATGTTTGATTTTATTGAGTCTGATTCGCTCCAATGGGGTCACCCATTTGGAGCAATCCTCGTGGGAATGAGTAGATCTGGTAATATTTTAACAAAGTGTTCGTTTTGTAAATTTTGTAAATATTAATGTATAAAATAAACGTAAAATCTTTTTTTGAGTAATGAGCACGTAACTATCTAGGTAATGTGTTTTAGGGAAAACAGAGTTTATACTGAAGAGTTTGGAAAACTGGAATAAGCTAACAGGATGCTCGAAACCCATTGAAAGACTAATTTGGATGTGTGGTCGCAGAAATCCTAACTTAGAATCCCGTATACTGCAATTACTGGGCAGTTCTACCATAAAGTGTGAATTTTATGAAGGTTTTCAGTCGGAATACTTAAAAGATGATAAGACCTTAGACAATGACCACATTAATGTGTTGGTCATAGACGATCTTCTGCATGAAATATGTAATAACCCGATTTTGAGTACATTGTTTACAACAGATGTTCATCACAAAAACGTAGCAATATTTTTAGTTTGCCATAATCTGTTTTCAAGTGGTAGTCACTACAGAACAGCTGCTCGCAACGCTGATTTTATTATCTGTTTTAATCAGCCGAGAGATCAAAATGTCTTAAGAACACTTTCATCGCAATTATATGGAAAACCAAATTTTTTGCCATCAGTTTATGAAAACAGTGTATCTGAGAAACCGTTCGGTTATTTTGTCTGTAACCTTAAACAGAGTTGTCCAAAACATGTTAGAGTAAGTTCTAACATTTTTCATGAAAATGGTCCCTACACGATAGCATTTCATCCAAAATAACTTTAGCGCTGTACTTGTGTTGCAGACATATGGACTTACTGCTTATTAATTTTGAAGGATTCAATATTGGTAATCAGTTCTATCCAAAAGAATTTGCCTACTCAGCTCTAAACATCGAATATTTTAGTGGCGTAGTCTACATTGATTTGAGTCAGGATTTGTGGTTGTCTTTACCGAAGCAAACTCAACGCGTCTTTCAGTGGAAAACAGCAAACATCCACAAGCTGGGCTGGAGCTCTTCACCGTGTGGAACTGTCAAAATTGACTACATCACCAACTTCTTGGGATTTTACTCTCAATTTTTTACCTTGGCTGCTTTGGATAAAACCAAGGCACAATTTTTAAGTGGTATCTGTTCCGTCGATGTTAAATTCATCGGAGACATTTACAATATTCCGGAGCTTCCAATCAAGAGTTCGATCAGTTGTGGATATCAATTTCATCGCCTAAATCCGTCTATTTGTGCCTTTTCTACTGTACTCAATGCGGCTGATTATATTCGGTCTCTCAAATGAGTAAACAGCTTTGTCAAAACTACAATTATTTGAGGCTACTCGGCGATCCAAACGTTTCAAAAAAGATTCGGTCACATATGCTAAGAATAGCACCTGCTAGCGTAATTAAAGCAATCGCGGAAGCATTTATGAATGTTATTGCTAATGGAACAAAACTGAATTCCACTCAAGAAGAAATTTTACGAAAGAAGAAAAGAAAAATTAAAAAATTAATATTGCGCAAAACTTCTGTTAAATCTAAGCGTAAACTAATTCAGAAAGGCGCCGGCTCACTTTTGCCCATTGTTTTGCCAATTGCATTGAATTTATTTGACGAACTTGTTCGAAATGAGTCGGAAAATGTATGTAGTACCTGTGGAAATAATTGATGGTATGAAGAGGCAGCAAGACCTCGATACTAATGCTACAAAACGTGAACTTTTTGCAACCGACTCTAAAATGGAAGAGACTTTGCAAAACCCGAGACCTGTACCAGAAGACGTCAAGCATCAAGAGTTTGTAAATTTGCTACACAAGTTTCAAAGTCTTCAAGAGCAACTACAAGAGTCACATTCAAGAGCTCCGAATGATAGCTTTGCTGTCATTACCGGTTCACCTGTTCGACAACAAGAACGCGTAAAACAGATCGTAGAAATTTTGGGACATGACAAGCAAAAATTTTGGGATGCTAATTCTGGTGAAATTTTAGTAAACAACGCTCCATTACCTGGAAGCAATATTAGAGAAGTTTTATATGCCTTGACGTCAACTGGGTCCAGAAAACGTTTTCCGACTGGTTATGATGATTTTCTGCGAAACCTCACAACCGTGCCGGCATTCAGTGCAGCATATATTTCGAATCAAAAAACGAAACAGAAGTTCGAAAACTATAAAAAAGCTAATATACCAGAGGTACGTCGCCTGTTGAGAGGTCGTGGCCACGGTAAGAAATTGCAGGCTGTATCTTGGCGCAAATTTTTGTTGTAAATACTGTTTTGTGATAATTATAATTTGTTTGTGCTGCCTATAAATAAATATGCCGATATTTCCACGGGTCAACTGTATTTAATCAAAGCAACAATAACAATCAAGTGCAAGTTCAATTTCAAACAACCAGCCGCCATAAAAGATCTATTGTTTACACATACAGCTACAATACCAAAGCAAAGATAAGGAAGCTACTATAGTTCCAGCACTTCAGTTGTTATTAAATTCTCGTGAACATGTCTTTTTATGTAGATTGGTAGCAACCCACTTTTCTCCATAGTATAAGTTTGCAACCTTCCTTTAGCTTTTTGAATTCCAGCAGCGGAAACCTTCGTAGAAGAAGACTCAAATAGTATTTTCTTGTACAGCTCCACTGTTAAGGAGTTTAAGTGCTGCTGCACTCCTTTCGCTTTTGCTATCGCACCCCCCGATGTGGACTGTAGTATATATGTTTTTGCAGCCAGAGCTACTACTTCATTTCCTTCCTTTTCTAATTTCCACAGTCCGGGAATCACTTTTGTAAATTTTAAACTGTCTGCTGTGCGATCATCCACCAGTATAGAATATTTTTTATCCAGATATTCATTCATACGTTCAGGTTTAACACAGGCATCCAGATCTCTTTCAGCAAGTGCAATCATAAAACTGTCTGTATCCGTCAAAACAAGTGAATAGTTGTCCCTTGAAAGATAATGGTCAATAAAGTCGTAAAAAAATTGCAAAAGCCTGACCTTAGCGACACTATAAGTTTCAAAACCAAAGGAAAGAGGACGATTGTAAAAAATTTTTGTCTTTGTAGTGGTTATTTCGAACATATCGTCATCAAGTTGCTCACAGTCATAGAAGTTTGGCTGGTTTAACGCCCGAAGAAAACTTTTTTCGTTGCAAACACGGATATTTCTAAATTTCATGGGATTAAGTAAAGAGCTGCCATATGCACTATTGCCAAGCATTTTCTGACATAACCCAGCTACACCAGAGCTTCCATCTGAGGCCTGTCTCCGTGCATTTGTTACTGTATCGGCAAATTTTTTGAAAGGTGAAGACGAAGCAAATTGTACCGTCCAATTTATGTTGGTAGCGATTACTCCGTGGTCGAGCAAAAACTTCACATATGTAGCAGACATAACTATTTGGTTTGCAAAAAAACTATCAATTAAACATTCTCTTCCAGCTTTCAACTGCTCAGTCATACCATGGCTTTCTATTATCCTTCTCATGCATGCACCAACGCCATCCAATGTAATTTTAGTTTTTTTAAATATGGGGCCTAAAGGAGAAAAATATTCCCTCAAGTGGTCAGGAACTTTTAGATCTAATTGCAGAACACCGCAATATTTTCCGCTTTTAACTGCTTGAAGAAGGCTTTTTTCATTAAAACTCCTGGAAAGGTATTTGGGGCCTATGCTTGATGTAAAAACAAAATTCGACACTTCCGGGTTTGTTCTACATAAGCCGTGCCACTCACATTCCCACATTACAACCACATCATACTTATCAGACAACAAAGCAATTCTGCGATCGAACTGCAACCTAGCTATAGAATTGATTTCTTTTGTTACAGGATTTATGTCGTCTGGTTTTAGTTTTTGACCGTAACCGCAAAAATGAGAGTGGACAACGCAGCCAGCATATTCGAAACATATATCTTTGCCTGTAGTGTTTGACCACTCCCTTCTGTGAAAACCATCAACAAAAATTGTTTCCGCCACAGAGTTTTCACTTTCTTTAATGGAAATGCGCTGCTCCCCACCATTTAAGGCATGTTTTATGTAAATCCCTCGGCTAAATGCTTCATATGAAAGATACTGCAGAGCACCACTGGCTTTATTACACAGAAGAGGCTTAAAGTTGTCAGATTTCCTGCGAACAACGTATGGGCCGGTAAAATGGCGCTCCTGTGCAACTGATAAATACAAAGCGTTTGCATCCCACAACTGTATATTTTTTACTAATTTAGAATTTTTGATGCCTACGTGCAGTGGCAGGCCAGACTTGAAATACCTGTTGAAAATGATTGAAGGACCACCTGTTAAACCTGATCGAAGCTTTTCATGCGTTTCCCCGTCTAAATTAACAAAGTAGTTATAAGGACCTTCGGAAAGTTGAAGCATGAACGGAAGAGAAAGTGCGGGTAGGCTAACATAGGATCTCAGCATATCTATTTTTAATTTTAAAAACTCATTATAATGAGCTTGAAATGCATGTAAAGTCGGTACCAAATCTTGACACAAATAGTACAAGAGCAAATCCCAAAGCGAGTTCATGTTATTTTCTTGCCAAATTTCTTGCAAGGACTCGTAAATTTCTTTTCCGGTTGCTGGAACTTCTTTTAAATCCAGAATTTTCAAACATTGATCCGGTGAAAACCCCTGGTTTTGTAATTTTTGATACCCTGAATACTCAGTTTCTAACATATTGCCTCCAGCAATTTCACTATAAAAGTCCTCGTAACGTGGAAATTCTGACTCTTCAAGCCTTTTCGGTGTAGCTAAGTTATACGGAAAATATGACTTCTGTAGGCCGTGTTTTGATCCGAAGGCCTTTATATAATTTCGAAGATTTGACTTCTGACTTCCCAAGTAAGAAAGAATATCCAGAAAAACCATGGATGGCGTAAAAACAGCTAAATACGCGTTTTTCTTTTTTATTATATTCAATATAGGCTGACTTTGTCTAAAGAGTTCGGGAAATAATTTTGATTTCAATAGCTCAATATCGTAGCGACCAGAATTAAAACCCAGTATAGGAAATTTGTTGACTTGTTGGTCAAGTTCCTTTCGCAAATTTTGCACCTTTCTGAAATTATTTGTTTTGCGCTCAGATTCATACTGATCACCCAAGTTAGATAATTGCGAATATATTGGAGCTAACTTTTGCATTGTAATTTCGCTACTGACTTGACTCAATCGAACGCATTCGCTTACAAACTCTGAAATACAGTTTTCTGTTCGAAATATGCTGGTCTTACTACCGTTGTCCAAATTTGAAACAATGCCAATTGCGCATACTTCATGTATCTGTGAATAAACTATCTTAGGAGCTGCAGTTTTTGTAGTCGGTTTTAAAAGATAGCTTTCACAGTCAAAGATAGCAAAATGTGCTGATAACAATTCCAACATTTCTTTGTAATCAAATTGTATACCAAAGTCCAACAATTTTTGCAATACATGTTGCTTTGTCTTAAATATTCCTTTTGCGTATTCGGTAGTTTGTTTCCGGCAAACGTGACGCAACCTCAAGCTATGAAATGTAAAAATTCGCTTACACACAGCACATTGAACATATTTAAGAAATGCGTTAAGGTTCGGAATAAAAGAAAAATGGGTTTGCCATAGCAACAAGTTAATTTTGGGCCAAATCTTGTTGCACTGAGTGTTATCTGCTTTTCGCAGACATTCCTTTTTCAGTCCCGTATCGTCACATCCATACACAAATATTCGACGCTTAAAGCAAACTTCAATTAGAGGAAGACTAGCCAGAGTTATGTAATCAGCTGAAATATCTGTGGTTACACGATCTGGCGGTAGGGATTCTAAAAAATTGTTGAAGGTTTTCCTTAGTTTTTCAGACGATCTTTTGCAAAAGCGAATGGAAGTGCTCTTTTTCAGGGCAAGAGCCATGCACTGCCAAAAGCATTGCTGGCTACTGCGTTTCGGTGAGATTACAACTTTCCTGCCTCTCTTGCTTCTATAGCAAGCTGGAACCAAACTTTGCCCCCCTTGAATCGGAAAGTTCATAGGGTAGACGATAACAGTTGCATTGGTTGCGCGTTCAAAGACCCACTCACTGGAGTCAGCTTTTTCCGTCACGGAATGTTCATTCAAATCGGTTGCTACCAATTCTGGTTCTAGTTCACTAATTGATTCTAAGCTACTAATCACTCTTGGACTACTGAATAGTGCTGTATTACCAGATGGATAGTAATAACGATATCGATCTGTTTTCATGCTCCGAAGTACATATCCTAATTGAACATTTGCTTTAAAAACAGTTTTGCATTCATCATAAACACTGTTTAGTAGTCCAAGAATGGTTTCTGGGGCAAAGTTATTTACAGGGAAATTGAAGATTTTCTTTCTACCAGATTCAACCTGAAATTTTGATATTTCTGGGTGGTAATCTTGCAACAGTTCCTCCAAATCAGGATTGTCACCAGCATCTGCTTGTCCTTTCTCCATGGTTTTGTCTACCACTGAAATCAAATGAAACGAGATAAAGCATGAATTAAAAGACCGGCTCTTGGAGCCGGTTTCTCTGAGGCACAGGAGCCCCCCCCCCTCCCCTTTTTTAATCTATCTCAGTTGTCATTGAATAGTGGTTGATCATATAAAGCTTACATAATCTTAATCTGAAGAAACAGTCCTGTAAAATTTTGTTATATTCGCACATGAGTAAAGAAGGAAAGTTTACAGGTATTTCATACAACCTTTTAACCTGTCCATCTTACTCAATTGCTTTAAACCACCAAAAGTTATCCAATTAGTAAGCAATTTCAAAAGGAACACTAAATAATCCATTTTTCTTTACAACCATCCTCTTTGGTTTCCCAGATGTAGGGACCTGTTTCTTTATAAGCTATGAATCGATTCGCTTGGCAGTGTTAGTCATAAGAACGGTTCAGTGTCTTGCTACCTGTAACCTTACATTAAAGGTCCGTAATCAAGACTCGCGGCAAGATGTAAACATTTTGTATTAAACTTTGATCCATGAGAACATAATATACATCATCCAAACCAGTACTTACGTTTTTTGCTAATTTTTCCACTGCCGCTTTGATCAGCGGCATTTGCATGATTTTCTATACCAAAATCCACCAACTCTCTTATTTTTTGTTTTGATTCAGCTGCTAATAAAATATACATACACATATTACAATTATTTTAGATTGGTCTGAGTCCCAGCTTTGTTTACTGCAAATTACAGATTTCAATTCGATTGAAAACAGCATGCTCAAAATCATTATATTTGTTTTGTCGTTCAATTTGCTTTTTGGTAAGTCTGCTTTCCTGTGAACGCATATATCCGCATATGGTAGGTAGTACGGTTACTTCAGTCACTGAAACTGGTGCTATGAACAGTTTTACTCATAGTAACTAAAAGTGTTACTGTTTGGAAAAGGCCTGAATCCAAACCTGGTTTCACTTTTCTCATAACTTAAATATCGATGGATCTGTGTTTATTCGAGTTAACATGAGCAGCAATGCCAGTTGTGTTGTATCTGCGATTCGAACGCTTGTAAACAGATTATTGAAACAGAACTATTTCGAGTTTCCGACTAAAACTTGACGCGTATCGAAATAACCATGCATAGGAGGATCTATAATATAACAATACATTAAGGACCACTGGTTGACAACTTGAAGCACAATCTCCCATTCGGTATTGCCTTCGGTAACCTAATTATAATACATATCAATGAACTGTCGGTTCGATTCCACAATCATTCTCAATTTCACGAAATTCAGACGTCATTTCTCTGTAACTAAAAATGCTTTATTACATAGCTGGATTTAATACTCTTAAATAATTTTTCAAATACCTGAATATTTTCCTGCATCGTCAGAATTATATACATGATGTTCTGCGTGCCTCCTTAAGCCTGCTACAGAGAGAAATAATTTTTTACATATAAAACATTGATACATGGCGGCTGGCTGTTATATTCCACTTTCCTGAAACAATGCATTTATTTTAGGCCTTAGTTTTGGTCAAATCGATTGTTTCAACAAATGTACGTGCTATCCAACGATCTTTGAAATCAACTGCAACCGTCCGATTTCTGAATTTCCACTCCAACCGTTTCCTGGCGACTACCAACGATACAGATTTGCAAACATGTTTGCAAACTGCCACCTTTTGCTGAATAAAAACATATCTTTGCTGGCCGGTTTGCAGCGGCTTGAATTTTCGAAGAACTGTGAAACGACGGGGGTCGTGTGCCCCCCCAGAACTCAAATTTCTCTCAACCACAACCACTACTGCCTAGTCTCGTCTTCTGTTTCTGTAGCGCCGACGACTACATTAACTGTCCCAGCAACAACAATAAAAGCGACCACAACAACAACAACAACAACAACAACAACAACAACAACAACAACAACAACACCAACAGCCACAGCAGCAGCAGCAACAACAGCTATGTCTAAGGTGTTGTTTACTACGTCACAAAGACTACAGACTGCATCCCATAGACATACAGCTACAGACACACACACTCGCTCTGCGCGTCAAATTTCTACAACCAGCTCAACAACAGTTCAAGTAAGCACGCAAAATGCCCTTATTGTAAGTGGATTTGTGCTCGTTGGAGTAGGTTGTTACGTGTTTGGAGTACTTTCTGTGCTGATATCAAAACGAATTTTCAAAGCGTTCAAATTCCAGGATTCTTCAGAATACTCTCAAACAACTCAACCAAATCCGGAAGCTAGTGGTACGCAGTTTCCTCAAAATTCGATGCCGTATAATTCTGGATACGAAATTCCAAACTCTAAAAGATTTGGACGCTTTTCTAGCTACCCTAATATTTTAGACCATAACTATTATGAGCCACCTGAAAATTTGTATGAAATAGTTGTTTAGTCAGTAAACTTACATTTCTTTGTTTGCTTTTTACCCCCTTTTGGGGTAGGTTTACTTTCCTCCTCAGCTTCATCGAGGATTAGCGGATTTCGCCTCTTCTGTTTTGAGCTAGTAGGCTCCAGCTCATCCGGTTCCACACCAATGTCAATTTCCGAATCCGTTTCCTCGGAATCAGAACTTTTTATTATGACAGCCGACTTTTTGCCAGAGCTATCTTCAGAAATTTTTGCATGCTCCATTTTAAATTCTTCCACTGCTTCCAAAATGCTAGGAATTTTCCCCATAAATGACTCAAGGCCTCTGGCAAAAAAGTCGAGGTGTCCGCGAGAGTTATCGGGAACCATTTTATCTGGTTCATTGACCAATCTTGCAAAATGTTGGAATCTGATCCGAGGAAACGGAGGCGTTCCAACCATCGATATCTGAGCGTATAGCGTTGAAGGTCCACATTGAATCAATTTGGTGGATTTATTCTGCACTGACGTATCCATTAATATGGTCTGAAATCTCAAACTGCTATAACATGTCAAGGAAATAGAAGACAGGGATTCGAACCCTTACTATAACAAATATAACGCCTGCTAATTATCATGCTTTATTCTAGAAATCTTCCTGGCTATGGATCTTTTTAGCTTGTTTGTCAGGTATATTGCTGCTTGCCATAGCGCTAACGCTTTTTTATACCCTGCGACGAATCAGACGTCGTCGTTCTCAGGAAGTTGACCTGGGTGTGGAGATGGACTTAATTTCCTTCCAATCACCGGATCGAGTGTACAGAGAGACTACAGAGCGTTTTTAATACAGATTTCAGAACATTGTTGCATTTATGAATGTTTTATTCATGTTAAAATTTCATTTGCTTTGTTCTTGAAAGCGGTGAAGTTGTAGTCTGATTGAACAAAATTTACAATTATCGTTGAACATTTTAAGAGAAATGTATTTACATCCATCTTCAAATACAAAGCACCTTGTGAGTCTACGGCAACTTAAAGTAAATTTAACCTACACTATAAACAGGTATGCAGGATTGATTTTCACAGTGGTCCAGATGAAATG
Source organism: Trissonchulus latispiculum (assembly GCA_030248195.1). Taxonomy (NCBI): domain Eukaryota; kingdom Metazoa; phylum Nematoda; class Enoplea; order Enoplida; family Ironidae; genus Trissonchulus; species Trissonchulus latispiculum. The sequence goes on from JASAND010002622.1 coordinate 108,028, forward strand.
TTTTGCAGCATTTGCAAACCAGTTGATCACCAACTTTTTCCGAACAACATATCAGGGCTTTTTTGAATAAAAATTTCCCATGCTCAAGGTTGTAAGGCAAATTTGGCTTACAAACTTTGATTTGATCCGCTGCTAATTTCGCAGACCATTCAAATGCGAAAATTTGTTCCAGCATTAATTTAACAAGCGATCTGATTGTAGTATACTTATCCAACTCTTCGAGAAAATTTAGTTTCGTGATCACCCATTCCGCCCCAGTACCGTGAAAAGGCATCAATTTGACTTCCACTGCTCTAAGATGCTTTTCGTAGCCAAGCCCAAATAAATACGTTAAAAACTCTTCAAAAATTTCTCCAACATTTGTGCTATCTGATGGCATGGTTACCACGGTTATTTCCAACCTGGTTACATCAGTCAAAGTTATATCATGTGCAGAATCAAAAAAGGATATGATTTCTGACTTAGAATGAGTTACTTTCAGTTCTTTAGACGTTTCATCCATTAAGCTAATATTTGACACCACACTGTTGTTTTCAAATAAAGTTTGCTTTCTCATTTTGCACAGTGCCCTCCCAGGTTTATGTGACCACAGAACCGATGACAGGAAATCTTGGGTAAAACTCAGTCGAACAGGTTCATCCTTTATTTCCCAAATTCGTGAAAAGTGTGACCACGCCAAGTCCTTTCTCTCAGCATTGTGACAGCTCTGATGCATATACTTGCGAATTAAATCAAATGAAATTCCCATGCTAAAATTAAACTTTGTGATGAAATGGACGAATGTTTATACATCAGCTAAAATACAGTTTCTACAGCAACGTAGGGAACAGACCATCTTTTGAAAAACAAACCGATTACCGAGACCGAAACTAATCGAAAGCATAATGGCAGTGAAGTAGGTTTGATGGATTTAATCTTAGCCTTGATAATAGTAAACTTTAACTATTAAATTTTGGAATTATAGGCTTTCAAGAAATTTTAAGAAGATGGGTAAATACCTTTAATATCTTTCGGTGTGACTATCATTAAGCCTAATCAAACAAGTTAAGACCAATTTACCCTACACTATCATAATCTATCCTAATGCTTTGAACTTAATTGCTTGATAACCTTATCTGTCATGAGTTAGATAGGGCCCTGAAAGGAATTGTAAACTTAATATTTTAATGACAACAGTAATAACACGAAATGCGTAAACTGAATGCAACCAAAACTGTGACGGAATGAAGTAAAATATAACAGTACTCAACAAAAACGAACAATATATTAAGTAAGCAAATATCTGAGACTGTATTTACAAGGCTTGTGCTCTACATAAACATTAACAATACAAAAGCAATATTTCTATCCAATTCCAAAACCAATATAACAGCAATGTGTCTATCCAACTCCAAAACCAATATAACAAAGTAAGACAAAGAATAGGATTATAGCAGACTTAATAACAAAATAATGCATGAGTGAATAATCAGTATTACCCTAGGGCATATTTAGACCCAACAAATCCTCGCTGTATGAGCCATGGAATGTGATCAGGTCAATGTGATTAGCATCGTTGCAGGTGTCTGGTTTCTTCATTACTCCAAAGCGAAGAAAAACCAGAACAATTATGACCAAAACCAGGAAAGCGCCAACAATAGACCCCGCCACGGCTCCCCTGACCATACCTTGGCTTTCCATAGAGGTTGACACGTTACCAGGTTTGATGACATCGATGGCAAATAGCTCGCTGGTTCCGGTGACCACAGTGACATTGACAGTAACTGCTTCAGTCATGTGGGTTGGCGTAGCAGTGAAGCTGACAGGGGTCGCGGCTAAAAAAGAGGACCTTTTTTAATACAGAACCAACAAGTCGAAGAGGATTTCTATGATTATAGCTGGTAATGGAAAGAAATGTAGCCGGATACCATTGAAAAAGATATATCCATTCAGTTAGCTTTGAACCCATGCCCTATTCGAGAGATAAAGAGCCACTTATGGTCATTTAGCAGTAAAACCTTCCCCGAAGGAACAAGAGCAGTTTTGGTCAAACTCTTCAAGCAAAACAATACATTTTTGACAATTAAGCTTACGTAAAGATTTTATGAAACTGATTTTTTAAAAATTAAGGTTTACTTTAGAAAAGGTATCCTGGATACCCAGATATTTGTATATGGGATGTCAATTCCTATATACTAAATCAACAATTAAAAGCTCAGAAAAATTATTTAATTTTTTACCTTTTGTGACGAGATCTTCTTTCAGACAGCGAAAATTCGGTGGTAGGGCGGGCCAACTACAGCAAGTGGAATCCAGAGCCTTCAGACTAGGGAAAAACTTTTGGATGGACTTTTTGGGCTCCAAACATTTCTCGGACATGATCACTCCTTTCTTGAAATAGACATTCACATATGTTTCTGGAAATTCCGATACCTCAACACGAGGTCCACAACGAAAAAATGCACCGATGCATATGCAGATTTGACAAAACTTGAAAACTCCTAAAGCAGGCATCGCTTCGTGAAAGTAATGCAAATGAGCCTATGAATCCTTCCAGCAGTGTCAATCTTCCAAGGCAAGCTAGGATTTTTTATTTATGAATAAAAAGAGATCAAATTGACTTAAAAAACCAGCAAGCACCGTCACGCTCTATTTGGTACTTAGACACAAACACATCCAATACAACCCTTGCACACTCTCACATACGGATACACACACATACACACACACACCTCCCACTTTTTTCTTTATTGGTTTTTCATCGTTTGCAACAAATTTCACTGTGCTATGATTTCCGTAATTTTGGTATATGTTTTTCAACACAGATGTAGCAACTATGGAGTAAAACCCGTGTGACTTTTTATGAGAAATCAACTAAGGAACAACAGTTGAAACTTACTGAAATCTATCAATCAATTAGTGATAATCGAATGTATGTAGTCGGACCATGTAAGTATTTTTCCAGATTATGCCTGGTCGTCTGCACCGCACACAGCAAATGTCTTCTGGTCCCACAGAGGAATTGCTACTCCCATACGAAAGTTTTGTCAGCCAAAGTTTCAGAAAATTTCCGAATGTGTACTGTTTATTGACTGATTTACTAAAATTTAGGCAACTAAGGACAGCCAGTTCGAACTTTTGCTGTCGCCAAAAACTACTATTGAAATCGGATTCTCCTATATATAGAAAGATCTTGCAACTGGTTAGTTTATTTGACCATTCTTTCCCAAAAACTGCCCCTGCCAAGTCATCTAAGGCTTGATACACAAAACTATCTCCTCCAGCTTTTATATTAATGGGGCATATTATTCGAAAGCTATATATCCTTGCGTGATTTCCAGATATCTGAATATGCTTCGCCTCATGCTCGATTTCTGCACTTAATTTAATAGAGGTTTTTGCTACTAAAGGTCTCATTACTGTAATGCAGTTCCCACTCTGACAATTTATTGTTACTTTGGAAATTGTTGGTATTCTGTTTGTTGGTCTATTCTGGAAACTAAAAGTTTCATTTCCCTCAAAACGCTGCTCAATAACGATATAGAAAGGTTTTCTCCAAATTTGTTCGATGTAGCAAAACAATATCTCCTCTACGGAGGGTGCGGGAACGTCTAATTGATGTAGAAAAGATACCACATCAGTTAAATTTGTGGCATCAGTTAGACAATGATTAACATATGACAAAGCACTTAAGCGTTGAAGAGAAAGCATTGCTTCAAGATTTAACTGTATTTTAGTCCATATGTTGTTTGTCTTATGTAACTTAAAAAACTGGCTGATAAGTCCGTAGACACCATCAGATGTTTATGAAACCGATTAGGTTAATGTTTTATAAAACCAATTGTCAACAATCGTTCTACTTATACTTTAATAAAAAATTCTATGGTTTCCCAAACATTTGAATAATAAATTTCTTTAGGTTGATAGGCTTAATGCATAAAAGTAATATAATTAAGAAATAAAGGTGATCTCTACATTGGTTTACAATTTCTGAGTTTTCATAACTCCTTTATTTCTTAATTATATTACTTAAAGGTATGTATAAGCTGACTAACAATTTAACAGCTGTATATACCTGCATTATTTGCAGGATAGGTTTCATGGGTATTACACAAGCCTGATCAACAATGGACAAAGAGTCCTGATTGATCGGTAACGAATTGAAGAAGAATGTATTAGGCAATTTGAGATACACTTACATCAACCATCAGTGGTCACAGAGTTAAGATGTATCATATTATATTACTTGCAAACCATTTTGTTTTAAAAATATATTTGCATATTGATTATTATTTCAATTTTTCTTAAAACTCTATCTACAGAATCACCATCAAAATTGCAAATCATACACTACTACACCCATACCAAATGTCAAAATTATTGGTCAAAAAATCAAAAGTTATGGCTAGCAGGGTGGTGCAAGTGCAAGAGACCCGTTCTTAAAATTGAAAATTGTATAGCTAGGACAATAAACAATAAGCATGTGCACGAATATAGAATCATTCGCGAAAAATTAGAAGCCAGCAGACTTTCTACGAATATTCGAATCGCTTTCATGAATAGTTTACGAATAATTAGATAAACGAATATTCGAATTATTTGTTCGTTTTTAGGATTGCTTAATATTCTGAAGGAAATAGGTATTTGTTGCTAGACTCCGAATTAAAGATGACTTAAAAACATATAAAATAAAAATCTAAAAAATAAAATATGATGACTTGCTACATTACTTAATTTTGTAAAATCGTTATTTCAATCGTAGCCACAGCTATATTTAGTTATGCACAGAAAGCCATGAAAATGTGTAGTTTTATTGCCAAGATACATGCTGATATCGCTAAGAGTACAGAAAGCACAGAATTTTGAATTTGCCTTGCCGAAAACTAGAAAATAAACTTCGTGAAAACTTTGTCTGGTTGCAAAATCTTCAAAATTCTCAAAATAACATTCTAAATTTGAGAAATCAGATTACAACAAATTAGCGAACTTTCTGTTCAGAAATATTTCTTACTCTACAACTTCAAATTTTCTATTTGGATACTATTAGCAACATTTGTGATGGGTCGAATTGATGCAACATTATGTGAATTATTTGCCGTGTCAAATGTACTTTACATCATCTGCGCATATGTATTTCAGTGCGCGCCCACGCTGTACATTTTCTAACACGATGCGCGCACACGCAGTACATTTTCCAATGCGCGCCCACGGTGTACATTTTCTAAGTCAGTGCGCGTACACGCAGTACACTTTCCAATGCGCGCCCACGGTGTACACTTTCTAAATACGCGGCCCGGCCCGCGGGTACCCGGACCCGGCGCCAACTCTGTTTCAATGTATATAACCACAGCAACATGTGTTAAACATAGGAAAAATGAAAGTTAACCCGAAGAACACCCACAAGGACCAGATCAGTCGAACCGAATCTTTCTAAATATTATCGAAATCTCTCACTTTGCCTTAAGTATCCGTCCACAGCGCTGAACTCCGCCTAAATCAACCGTGATCTTGGTGATACTGAAGTCGGAGCCGTAGGGTCCCTTAATGGTCAGAACGCCGTTGTGAACAGAGGGTTCCAAGAGCAGTATCTTAGGATATTGACGGGCGGAACCCATAGACCAGACGTCTCCCTTACTTCTCCAGACTAGCATATAGTAGATGCGCCCAATCTGCGTCACCTTTTGTCCACGCAAAAAGTGTGTTCACTTTGATTAACTGTAACTTTTGAAAGATCAAAGCTTATGAAATGAAACTTTACAGAAGTGTCAAGTACATCTACTTCTACATTTCTTTAAAATTTGACTGTTTTAGATAGAGCATACCGTAAGTTATAGCTGTTTTTTGCCAAAAAAGTGCAGTTTTTCGCTGTCAAAGGATTGTTCCCTAAAGTGCTTCGGTCGTGTCTTAAAGTGCGTCATTTAAAAACTCCTATGATTTGCATTAAAAAACTAAACTTTGAGACGTTATATCTTCCATTTCCTACAATTTTATGCTACGAAAATTTTTTGTATGGTAGTTGGCTTGTTCATAAACAATATATATCAAAATCAACAAAATCTGAGATCTTCGAAAAATTTGTTAAAATGCTAGTACTGTGTTATTTCAAGCGAATTTGAGATGCAAATTAAGCTTTGACAATTTATAAAATGTAATTTTATGATTTAAAGCCCGAAACAACGACCTTTACGAAAAAAATTAAATGCCATAAAAACAGAAAATTTGGTATCAGATTGCTCAGAATTATTCCGAGGATTGTGTTTTTCCACTTATTTTTGTCTAAGGTTAAGTTATGGAGCCAGTATTTGCATTTATTTGAAGCAAATTTACACGTAAAAGATACGAACGCACATTAGGGATATTTGCGCAAAAAGTTAATTTAGAGCGACGCACTTTAGGCACTGATCAGTGGTTCCAGCAAAATCGGAATTTCTCAGTTCTAGTACGACGAAATCAGGAATTGTTTATATTTTTGGAATCAGCAGATTCTAACGAACAATTTGATAGCTGACACTTTAGACGTTGTTAGGTATTAAGGTTGTTAGGTGCATAAAACTGAATTTGGGACATTGCTTAAACTTTGGTGGACAACGGGTGTTTTATTCAAAGTATATTGAATTTTGTAGTATTGTGCACGGTCAAAAAATTTTTAGGAAATATTTTTTACACCATTGCATAGAGCTTGAATAGACCTGCTCAGAAATGTAAAAACTGTAGGATATCTTCCATTCTGTAGTGCACCAGATAACTTTAAACGGCTGAGTGACGCACTTTGGGGTATGACGCACATTGGGCGAATCTACTATAATTCGTCTGAAAGAATAGAGACGGTAAAATCTGAAGCATATAGTCTAAGCTTAGCATAACCGATTCAAGAGGTGATTCCTTTTGAAGACATCAACTTTGAACAATTACTAGTCATTCAATGGTTGCAGTTAGGAATTCATTTTTACATCTAAATGTAGTAAAGTATGTGATATTACTCAGTGCTTTTTGAAAGAATATACATTTTCTCGATTTTTGAACTTGAAACGAGACCAGATCTAATGAATGTTTTAAAGTTTATAATAAGTATGTACACTTACATCAGTATAATATAAAAGTATAAAACTAGCCAAACAGCTCACTTTTCTGACATACCAGCTAAATGCATACCGTCGGTCTTTAAACATCAATTTCTCAAAATTGCGAGAGGAATTTCTTTTTGCTGGCTTACCTATTTTTACTGGGGATGGGGATTTGAACTTGAGGCCACTTTCAAACAGGCCCCCCGTGTCCAGGGGCCCCCATAATTTTTTTTACTTAACCCATGACTCTGAAAATTGCCAAATTTTTACCATTTTCCCCTAAATGTTCAAAAAAAATGTAAGCTTTGAAAGTTTTCCCAATCTTAGCTTAAAAACACTTAATTTCAGCTAGTTTTAGCTTACTTTTCTCAATTTTGAATCACATAATGATATATGATATATGGCTTTCTGACGACTATGTACCTCCCTCCACCCATGTGATTGGGGATCATTCAAGATCAATACCCCCCCCCCCCCTATCACTCCCCGTCCTAAAAGTAAGCCAGTTTTCCTGCGACAGAGAGAACATGTGTATCGAAAGATTTTATTGTTTTAACTGGATGACGATCGATGTTCCAAAATTCGGCCAAATGAACGGTAAACATGAAATATGACATGATGTTTTAGTGCAAACCAAGAAAAATGGCCCTTCGCAGTAGTGTGAATTCACACTCTGTCCAAACAGCATATTCGCTGGCATGTTTTTGAGAAATCGATGTTCAAAACAAAATAATCGCAGTTTTGCCATCACCCTCCGCCGATTTCACTTCAAATCGTATTCAAAATGCCTCAAAGTTCACTTTGAGAGACAGCCTTCCCCCAGAATCCATTTCTGTGCGATATGCCCGTAAATAATCAAAATTCAGAAAAGTCAGAAATACAAAATAGTACCGTTATTACCGTCACCTGTCTAACAGCTCGCCTGCCTCAAGTCCAATGGTTGTCGCCTGGGCCGAGGGAACGGAAATACCCTTACAGGATTTGATAGGGTAAACATAGAGTTTACTGACATGACCTACAAAAATCCATTGTCGGAGTTGCCACCATTTAACGACGCGATAGGCAGCGTAACAGCCTAGGCCAACAATACCCACGCTGAGGGCTATAGTAACGCTCTTTGAATAGGCAGGGTCCTGCATTGGCTTCTGCTAGTCGAAAATTTTGCAGAATTATCTGAAATAGCAAAATTTCCTATTTCACTGAAATTGATTAAAATGGGCGGATTAACTGGATAACCTCCAAATCGGGGCACATGTACAACCGAAAAATGTTTTTTAATAACCCGGCTAAAAACTTGACAACAAGTGTCCTGCCATGGTATGCGCAACTAAACACAAGAACTGAAAATTTGAGATTTAAACAGTCGCCAAAATTTCAGTCAGATTGAACGTCACGACCAACAAACTTTTAATTGCTCCAATGATAAGAGTATGACAGCAGGCACACTCCCTGTTATCAGCAGAAAACCATGCTCTGCACGCTAACGCTCTACCCCCTCCCCACAAATCGGTACCCAGTGACCTCCCCACAAATCAGACCCCAGTCAGCCACCGCCCCCCACAAATCAGACTACAGTGTTGGACGCAGGCCGAAATTTGCGCTCCGCACCCGCCCCGCAGCCCGCGCTCAGATTTTTTGGCCCGCACAGGGGCCGGCCCGCGGCCCGCATCAATAAAATTCCGGACCCGCGGCCCGCATCAATAAAATTCCGGCCTGCGGCCCGCATCAATAACCTCCGGCCAGCGGCCCGCATCAATAGGAGTCGGCCCGCGGTGACCCGCAACTAAATTTAGGTTATGCAAGCATCATAGCATTAAATAATTGCTACTTTCATTGATTATTCGACGTTTTTTCCATAGAAACTGCCATATAAACGCGGTTGTTGTTTTCAAAAGCATTCATATATATAGTTGCAGTCGTGCGTTTTTCAAATTTTTATTGACTTCTAATGTAAGAATTTTGGCCTACATAGCAACGTAAAGGTATTATTGTAGCCCCACTGCTCCTCAGCTATTTTTGCAACTTTGAAAATTTCGGTGAATTTTGGAGTGATTTTAAATAATAAATTTAGATCCGGCACCACCCCCTGCAGGCGAAAGCAACTGGGGTGTGGCACGTAGCGAAAAATTCGGAGTGAAATCCTACACTACTGGAAAGCTGTCCAAAACGAATTACAGTTACAGGCAGAGAATACATGTCTTAAACTTTGCGGTGGCATGTGCGATTTGACTGTAAGTGCGGCGTGTCGACCTGGTGATGATTTAGACTCGGTGGGAAAACTCCATGTGCGGAGAAAAGACCCAAATTTCAAGATAAATTTTTTGTAGAGCAAATACGAAAATTTGCAAATTCTTAGCTCAGTAGAGCCTCCTGGTCAATTCGGTATAAATTTTACCTTTCTATTTTATTTGGTAACTAGAATGTTATCTTTCTATAAAAGGTCAAGGTGATTCCGAAATCATGTAAAATTCAAATCAAAGTTTCAATTTCGTCAAAATGTCCTAATTGTTGATTCAGACAAACTGCCGGCTTTAAACCCAATTTAAAACGTTTTCTATGGGGGTGATAGTATGCTTAAAGTGTTGAAATTAAGCAAATTTAAAAATCTAAAATT
>JASAND010002623.1:0-12867 GCA_030248195.1 Trissonchulus latispiculum
GGGGTAACAAACCTTTTGGAAGTGACGGTCGAATTCGCCCCCACCTTGTAAAAAGTATATACTGTCAATGAACGAGAATAAGGGAATGACAGAGCAGACTACTTACCAAAGAATTCTACTTTTCTCTTCATTTATGCTATCAAGATGTTCCAACTTACTTTTGCAGCTTTGGATCTGTCAAGGCTTCTCGGAGCAAAATACCATCTGTCATATACTAAAAAAGAATGAACAAGCACATGCGTAAGCGTAATAACGGCAAAGAATAGACATGATTTGCTTGTTTTCCCCTTTTTAATTTTCTTTAACATCTGAGAATTTAAACATAGTGTGGCTCAGGCAAAAGAGACGCGAATAATCGTTTAGATTAAACACTACGCTCTCTAAGCCGAAGAAGTTTTCATAATAGACTTTCACGTCAACAGCCCTAGCCAAACAGATACTGTGTATTATTCTTTATGCCACTCGCAGTTGCTTCTGTTAAACTGAAAATAAAGAATGCTGAAACCAAATCAAGACAACGCAAGAGCAGAACCTACAACTATCTTTGTCTTTGATGACGTCACGTCTTCCAATCGCACTTTGTAGCCAACCGAAAACAACAACAGAAGCACATTACTTAACCAAATTGAGCGCATAACATAGGAGTATTTTTCAGAAGATAAAAGTTCGGTCAACATCTGGCTATGATTTTAGACAATTTGGGAGAGGGCACACTATCGCGCACTTAAAAGTACAGACGTTCAAAAAACTGTATTGTTCAGATTAAAGAACAATCCGCAGACTATCTTGGTCCGTTTAGAACCGGAATATTTTACCTCCTGTCCAATGTCACACGTTCTTTCTGAAGCAACACGTTTTGATAAGCTGATCGCGGCAACTCGTCTCGGCTATAATTCAAACAAAGGGCCATTTAGCAATTGAAAAAGAGCTGTATTTCGATGAATTTCAGTACCAGAATATATTAGGTTTGATTAATGTGTGCACATATATATATATACGTACGTGCGTATGTAGAATTGCTGATACAAAATGATGTATATATACTAGTGGGAAAAATGCCCTAGACGGGCATGCAATGGCTAGAATAGGGAAAGAAGGAAGGGCGGAAAAATGCCAATATATATATAATTGACAGTCGGCGCTGAAAATAATAGAAACTAGTTTCAGCGCCGAATAGGGAAAGCAGTCGGCGCTGAAAATTATAGAAACTAGATTCAGCGCCGAATAGGGAAAGCAGTCGGCGCTGAAAATGATTGATAGAAACTAGATTCAGCGCCGAATAGGGAAAGCAGTCGGCGCTGAAAATGATAGAAACTAGATTCAGCGCCGAATAGGGAATGCAGTCGGCGATGAAAAGGATAGAAACTAGATTTAGCGCCAAATAGGGAATGCAGTCCGGTAGCGTGGAACAGGCAATTCCTCCGTCCATCCTATTCGCGTGAACTGCTCTAGAATGCTGCGGAACGTGCTTCCTGAGATTTTCCCATTACTATTGCGCGCAGGAGAACAAAACCTACTTAGCAGAAACGAGTGTCATAAATACAAAATCTGAATGAATTACTGCTAATATTGATACCTTGTTGCTATGTCTAAAAATCCTGATAAGTCTTAACATGAGTACAGTCGGTTACTAGCAATGTCGGGCAAATCTGCTATAGTTAACTTGCTTCGGTCGTAGAATACTTTTTCGCAGTTTTCGGGATAAACAGTACAGTATATACGCGAGTATATACATATGTGTGTTACTGCTGGAAACGAACTGTAAGGAATAATTGTATATACAAATTATTACGCTCTGAAGAGTATTCAAAACAGCTTGATGAGTTTTGTGCATAGTGTTCCTAAAAATTTTTGGATAAGGCGATATTACTTCATCAAGAAATTTAAACAATAACTTAACTTAAATGTAACGTAATTTTTTCGTCGCAAATAAAGCTACAGGTGGTGACTACAGAACCTGAAAAGTTATGTTCATTGCAGTTATGCAGTTAGTTATGCAGCCGATTTGCTACTCAAAGTCTGAATAGATGCAAAATTTATCCTTCGGATCTAGCTGTCGCAGTTCACGCGAATAGGATGGACGGAGGAATTGCCTGTTCCACGCTACCGGACTGCATTCCCTATTTGGCGCTAAATCTAGTTTCTATCCTTTTCATCGCCGACTGCATTCCCTATTCGGCGCTGAATCTGGTTTCTATCATTTTCAGCGCCGACTGCTTTCCCTATTCGGCGCTGAATCTAGTTTCTATCAATCATTTTCAGCGCCGACTGCTTTCCCTATTCGGCGCTGAATCTAGTTTCTATAATTTTCAGCGCCGACTGCTTTCCCTATTCGGCGCTGAAACTAGTTTCTATTATTTTCAGCGCCGACTGTCAATTATATATATATATATTGGCATTTTTCCGCCCTTCCTTCTTTCCCTATTCTAGCCATTGCATGCCCGTCTAGGGCATTTTCCCCACTAGTTTCTTGCATTTTTCCGCTTTAGCGTTTTTTTCGAGGGCTTAATAAATAATATGAATAAATTGCTATAAAAACGATTTGAAAAAACCAGATAGGACGCACATATATACGTACGTATATATCTATTGTAAGCACGTTTAGGGCATTTTTATCATTTGTACGGATCACTATCTCTTTATATTGATTTGTGTGTGTGTAAGGGTTTATCTGAAAAGAGAACTCCCACGGGGGGGTCGTCGCGCTGCGTGGGATACGGAAAATTTCAAAAAACGCAATTGTTTCTGCATCTGAAAACGTTTACAGAGGGGTTATCGGAAAAGAGGATGACGGGGGCCGAACTCCCACGGGGGAGTCGTCGCGGTGTGTGGGTTACGGAAGATTTGAAAAAACGCAATTGTTTCTGCATCAGAAAACGTTTACAGAGGGGTTATCGGAAAGCAGGATGACGGGAGGCCGAACTCCCACCGGGGAGGGGGGGTCGTCGCGCTGTCGGTCCACTTTGGAGGGGTCCTCCAATGACAAAAATGTTTGCTTCACCAAGCGCTTTCCTTTGATACCAAATTTGAAAACTTATGGAAAAATCGATTTTTGACCGGCTCTCACCCCTGACCAGGGCGCCACAGTTCGATAGGGATACTTTAGAGGGTCCTCCAATGACAAAAAATGTTCGCCTCACCATGGGCTTTCAGTTTATACCAAACTTAAAAAATTATCAAAAAATTGTTTTTGGACCGGTCCGGACCCTGGTCACACGGAGCCACAGGCCGCTGGGTCCACTTTGGAGGGGTCCTCCAATGACAAAAAATGTTCGCCTCACCACGGGCTTTCATTTGATACCAAACTTGGCTACTTTTGGAAAAAATAGATTTTTGACCATTTTGGACCGGTCCGGACCCTGGTCAGGGCGCCACAGGCAGCTGGCTCCACTTTGGAGGGTTCCTCCAATGTCAAAAAATGTACGCCTCGCCAAAGGCTTTCATTTCATACCAAATTTGCAAACTTTTAGAAAAATCGATTTTTGACCATTTTGGACCCTGGTCAGGGCGCCACAGGCCGCTCGGTCCACTTTGGAGGTGTCCTTCAATGAAAAAAATGTTAGCCTGACCAAGGGCTTTCATTTGATACCAAACTTGGAAATTTTTAAAAAATCGATTTTCGACTAGTCCGGACCCTGGTCAGGGCGCCACAGGTCGCTGGGTCCACTTGGATGGGTCCTCCAATGACAAAAAATGTTCGCCTCACCAAGGGCTTTCATTTGATACCAAACTTGGCCACTTTTAGAAAAATCGATTTTTGACCATTTTGGACCGGTCCGGACCCTGGTCAGGGCGCCACAGGCCGCTGGGTCCACTTTGGATGGGTCCTCCAATGACAAAAAATGTTCGCCTCACCAAGGGCTTTCATTTGATACCAAATTTGGCCACTTTGGAAAAATCGATTTTTGGCCATTTTGGGCCCGGTCCCCGGTCCGGACCCCTGGCCAGGGCGCCACAGGGGTCCGGGCGAAACCTACTATAGCTATGCTGTAGTGCTCCCGCAGCCCACCCCAAATCCCAAATAAGAGAGACCTGCTCCCTGTAGATATTTCTGTAGAAGAGGTTAAAGTTGGAGTTGCGACACGGTAGGGCCCACCACCATTAGGGTGCCCCCCAGCCACATGGATAGGTCCTACAGCGAAACTAATGGGCCGTTTAGATTCACCATATAGGGGTTCCTATTCGAATATGAAACCTCAGCCCAGCAGCTCTTATGTATAGGGCTGCCTACTCCGTAGGCCCAGACCCCCCCTTTTACACGTTAACTAGTGACCCCTGGCCAGAAAATTACAGGGGCCAGATCCGAAATTCATATAGCCTATCCCGATAAGGCTCATGGGGCCATGCTCCACACCCAACCTCAGACCCGTCGGCCTGCCCCAGTTCAAGAAGACCCGAACAGAAGGATTGACCATTTTGGAAAAAAACTATCTTCGAAAAAATCTAAATCCTGCTATGTACACAGACCTATGGGGAGGCCCTACCTACTCCATACTCATTTCCCCAAAAATGGGGAAAAAGTTGTTCAAAAAAACCCCATATGGTATAGGAAATCTAAGACCTCCGCCCCCTGGGGGGGGGAGAAAAAAAACTGGAGAGAAAGTCGTGCATTGAAAAATTGAATCTGTCATATCTCAAAAACGGCTCGGCCGATTTTGCTCAAGTTTGCAGAGCATGGACCCCTCGTGAAGGGGTTTCTACTGGTACAATATGAAGGCTCTACCTCAACTCCTCCGCCGGCACCAGGGAAAACTATGTTCCAAGAGGCCGCAATACGCCTTTTTTTCCCTATTCTAGGCAGTGCGCCAATGCGGGGAAAAACCCACCCTCAGTGTGGGCTTACCGGTATGAGCTATCTAGGATTTTAATAGCCTATCTTGAAGAGCATCCAAAATAACCCTGGAGGGTGTATTATGGTAGCTCCCGCTGCTTCCCTGTAAATTTTTTGGGACTTTGAAATTTTTGGTCCGACCAAGGGCCGAAATTTGGCAAACTTTGCCGGGCCACCCTGAACTACTAGAAAGACCTAGACCAAAGCGGATTATATGTACCTGTAGGGCATCTGTTGCGCTTCATAATGATATATGCCACACTGCTCTGATCCCTCCGGTGCGACCTGAGGGTGACCTGGATTTGGCGGGAAAAACCAACGGCGGGGAAAAAACCCACTTTTCAAAACTAATTTTTTCTAACCATTAACCGGAAAGGTCAAACCAATACATACACTTGTTTAATAGAGCCTATAGATTAAATTGGTATAGGTTTTACCTAGGTTCGTACTGTTATGGGTGGTCCAGGGGGTCTAAATCGGACACGGTGCCATTTCAAGCCAAAATTTCAATTTTGACCAAAAATGCTTATTTTTGCCTTAAAATGGGTCTAGTTTGGCTCTAAATACAAGAAAAACACGTTTTATACACGATAGGTTGCTTAAACTGCCGAAAACAAACAATTTTTAAAATTTCCAAAATTTGCCTGTTTATGTGTTAAAGATACAACATTTTCAATTGACCATATGACCTCAATTTTAGTACAGAAACGAATATATTTTGATGCAGTTGTACTAAAAACAACCCGCTCTTTCATTTGGAATGGTTAGAAATGCTCCTGGCAACTTGCCAAAAATTTTTTGGGGTGGGTTTTTCACCCGCATATGGGTTTTCTCCCCCGCAATGGGTTTTTTCCCCGCCAGTTTGGGACAATTTTTCTCGCTAACGGCACACCCTAGAGAGGTGTTCTATAGCTCATAAGAAATCTTGCGACTAGCCCTAGCTACCTGTATAATCAGCATTTCGATATGTCAAACCATTAAAAAGTTCTGGCCAAAAATCTGAAAAGTGGGTTTTTTCCCGCTTGACTATATATATACAAAGTGCAACACTGAGTCCAATCAAACATGTAAATGATACCAGTCCCGCTATCACATGGGTAAGGACGTAAATAAACGAAAATTTCCGAGAAAATAGGTTTAGAGAAGTCATTAATAAACAATTTATGCTCACATCAGAAGTACAATTTTTAAATGTGTATATACACTGGCGTAATACGATGTGGTAAAGGAGACCTTTAAAATCTACTCATACTGCCCTTGCTTGCGGGGATGGATGAAACACAATTGCGGGGGCTTGAAACCACCTCCGTGGAAAATCCTATGGACATCAAATGGAGATCCCCACAGCTGCCCTCTGGCATCCGGCTGGCCAACGGCGCTAATGGGTTCCAACTCACGGGGGCATGACTCATATTCTTAATTTTTAAATTATGCTGCCGAGATGAATCCTATCTACCCTGGCCTTTCCAGATGATCTGGCCTAGACGTGCGCTGGATTGAGGGTTGTCTGTTGTGCCGAATCAACCATCCTTAAATTATGCTGCCGAGCGGTTGGTCCCGGTGGTACTTCTATATCCCGGTATTTCCGGATGTCCTGGACACAACCAGCGAAGACGTGTGCTGGTTTGGCGATTCTCCACATTGCTGAAGACCATGCACGATGGGTCCGGAATAGGAGAAAGAAGAAGAACCGCAATTGCCTTAAACCAGTTATGCAAGCATTGCAGCTGAATTTTCGATACGACAAAACTATAATGTAACCAAGCTCTGGACAAGCCATAGCCAGAAATACCTGAGTTACTCCAATGACTCCATCTTTATTCAAGTTAGATTCCAATATAAACTAAAACATGAAATATGCACACAAAATGAGGACGAAATCTTCACCAACTGATTTCCGGAATGAAAAGAACTGAATTTCACTTCCTAATGGCATGCTCTCACAGCCCCAGATAATGAGCTAACCACGTTAGCATTTACATAATACCCAACTTTAAGTGTGGTTACATAAGAATGTTCATCTTACATACGTAAATAATAACATACAGTACAGCTCAAAAAAACTTTATTTTTTGCGAAGTTCGCCTTTTTTGCGAGCTTCACGAACTTGGTGAAATTTCGCCAAATTTCGCGAACTTCGCGAAGAATTTTTCCCGATGTTTCGCGAAGTTTTTTCAGTTTGCTAATTGAGGGGGTTTTCTCCATAGTAAAAATAAGAAGTTGAGTGGGCAGGCAAAATTTCAATTTTGTTTTTATTCAAATCCAAACTTCACGAATTTCGCGAACTTCTCCAAATTTCGCGAACTTCGCGAAGGATTTTCGCGAAGTTGTTAGTTATAAATAGTGAAAAGCCCGGTAACCAGTTTCAACCTCTTCCAGGAATTCGGGTATTATATAACTGGAATGAAAGAAAGCAGCATGGAATGTACGTACGCAACCAGATACGCTCTAATTAAACCAACTGACATTTTGTTGTAGACCTTTATAATCCACTACAGGGATGCGAATAGCTCCGAGTGGGCCTAAAACTCTGATAACACGCTCCTAAAGTTTGACCAGAAAATGTAGGGACCAATAGTTTTGTTCATAGTGAATTAGCGGTAAATGTTTGCTGCAGGTTTGTATACTTTTTCTAACCGTTAGCAGGAAAGGTCAAACTAATACATTTGTTTAATAGAAAACATACATACATAAACATACATTTGTTTAATAGAGCCTATAGATTAAACCGGTATAAGTTTTACCTGGGTTCGTTCTGTTGTGGGTGCTCCAGGGGGTCGAAATCGGACATGGCGCCATTTCAAGCCAAAATTTCAATTTTGACCAAAAATGCTTATTTTTGCAGTAAAATGGGTCTACTTTGGCCCACTCGGAGCTATTCGCATCCCTGTAGTGGATTATAAAGGTCTACAACAAAATGTCAGTTGGTTTAATTAGAGCGTATCTGATTGCGTACGTACATTCCATGCTGCTTTCTTTCATTCCAGATAATACCCGAATTCCTGGAAGAGGTTGAAACTGGTTGCCGGGCTTTTCACTATTTATAAAACTATAAAATATCAAAGTCCAAAACGTGAATACCCAAAACAATATTCACCTTTCTTCCACGAAAGAGAGGTGGAAGAAGGGTGAGCATTGTTTTGGGTATTCACGTTTTGGACTTTGATATTTTATTGATTTCTTTGTATCCCTTGTGGATCCGTGAATACGTGGCTGTTTTATCGATTATCTCTTCTTTCTATTTATAACTAACAACTTCGCGAAAATCCTTCGCGAAGTTCGCGAAATTCGTGAAGTTTGGATTTGAATCAAAATAAAATTGAAATTTTGCTTGCCCACTCAACTTTTTATTTTTACTATGGAGAAAACCCCTCAATTAGCTAACTGAAAAAACTTCGCGAAACATCGCGAAAAATTCTTCGCGAAGTTTCACCAAGTTCGCGAAGTTCGCAAAAAAGGCGAACTTCGCAAAATATAAAGTTTTTTGAGCTGTATATACTGTAAATATAGAAGTGACAATGAAATATCATACGTTAAAGCTCAGCTCACCAACCTGGGGTATTTGTGTAGTCTTTCCACTTCCAGTCTCGCCAATGATGATGCAAGTTTCATGTTTGCTGAGATACTCCAGCAGCTGATCCTTAACGCCACAAACTGGCAGACTGTCGCGATCATTCTAAAAAATTTAATTATATACGTACACGCTATATATACAAACTATATATAACGTATATATATATATATATATATATATATATATATATATATATATATATATATATATATATATATATATTATACAGAAGCAGAGAGCGAGGTCCAGGGAGCCCGAAGCCTTTCGTAAAAATAGATTTTAGCACATTTTAGTGCAAATCTAGCCACTGAAAAATTATCATTATATACTCCTACTTTCAGGTGTTAGCTATATACAATACAATTCTCGACGCAGATTATATACGGATATATATACGTATACATTTGACTTGATTGGCCTTCGGAATACTGAATTCGGTTAATCAGAACAAGTCGAACACAGTTATATCATGTGAACTGAAATAAACCTCATTCGAATATGAATAGGACCTGACTCACTGATTCACTATAATTTGAATTACGTATTCTACTATATAAATTGAACAAACCTTGGAAATCCCAGAAAGTACAGATGATGGAGGCAGCGCTGGCTCACCAATCATAAATCTACAAAGAATAGAATGGCAAAGGGGTAGACACGCGTATGTAATAACTTGAACACCGACAAACTTTCTAGCATTTTACAACACAGATCAAGCAAAACTGGGCTTGGGGGGAATCAGGAACGCATTTTAATGTAATAAGGCAATCAGGGATTTCAAGTTTGCCCTTTTCTCAAGGTCATTGGTGTACCAGGCTACAGTTTACCTCCTGTGAGACCCCTCAGACCAGAGTAGTCGGGGTCTGGCATGGCTTTCTCGTGGGGGGGGGGGCTCACGGAGGGCAAACTGTAGCTGGTTCACCTACGGACACCACCGCACCCTCGAAATTTTGGAGGCTACTCTCTCGCCACAGATGTGCTGGGGGGGACAATGACAAATTTTGACGATCCCCGCCAGATTTTGGCCGAAAAGTGGCCACAACTGGCAAAAAATTTGAAAATTTTAGGGCTTTTGGACAATTTTGGCCGACATCCCCCCGACGATTATTTGCCCAGTCACACTCACACTTGTCTCTCGATACCCAACTGCAAAATCCCAAAGCGACCTTATTTTGGATAGAGAGAGAGGGCTGACTCTGAGGAGGAAGGAAAGGAACCCCTAAACAAAGATGGACCCATCGCTCCCCTCCCACAGACCATAGGTGTACCAGGCTACAGTTTGCCCCCTGTGCAAAGGTGAACTAGGCTACAGTTTGCCCCCTGTGCAAAGGTGAACCAGGCCCACGGTTCGCCCAGTTTGCCCCCACGGAGAGGCCAGACCCCCCTCCTCCCCTACCCGACCTCAACTATATACTCCCCCCCAAGCCGAGCTCAAACCCCCCTCTCCCCCCCTAAAATTGGGTCCAAACCAGGTAAAAAATGCAAAATTTTTGAAAAATTTTTTGCAATTTCTAAAAATTTTTGAAACAAATTCGAAAAAATGGCTATAAATCACATATAAAGAGCTAAAGATGGTTATTTATAGCAATTAAAAGGTAATATACGCAATTATAAACCACAATCTGGGCTAATTTAGGCATATTTTAGCACAAATTTGTCAATTTTCAAGCCCTATTTTCGCATACGAAAGCTATCGACAGAAACTTTTGAGTATGTTTTATGTACTGTAAATCGAAAAAGGAGCATTTTTAGCCAAAAAAACTTGGGTACAGTTTAGGGGGGGTCCCCCTCCCCCAAATTTCGGAGTTTGGTGGGGTCCCCCGAGCCAAATTTGGACCTTCTACTCCCCCCCCCCAACCCAAACAGGTGGTACACCTATCACGGGGAGAACTTTGGTGGGTAAAATCGTTGTAAATTGCTGCGCAAGGTACAACGATTTTACCATGAATTTACCACGAATTTTTAATGAAATTTTAATAATTTTTAATGGATTTACAATGATTATATCCGATTTTACCATGTGATTTTAATGAATTTACAATGGTTTTACTTCGGTTTTTATAGGTATTTACAATAGTTTTACCACGTTGTAAAATTGTTGTAAATCTGTTGTAAAATCATTGTAAATGCAATTGGACCAATTTACAATGTTTTTACAACTTTTACAACGAAGTTACAACGTCCTTATAATGATTTTACTATATGGTAAATTTATTGTAAAATCGTGGTAAATGTTTACAACGTTTCTACAATGATTTTACAACGAATTTACAACGTGGTAAATCTGTTATAAAATTGTTAAAACTTATTTTGGAGCATTGTAAAAACGTTGTAAACATTTACGACGATTTTACAACAAGTTTACCACATGGTAAAATCGTTAAAAAAACGTTGTAACTTCGTTGTAAAAGTTGTAAAAACATTGTAAATTGGTCCAATTGCATTTACAATGATTTTACAACAGATTTACAACAATTTTACAACGTGGTAAAAATATTGTAAATACGTATAAAAACCGAAGTAAAACCATTGTAAATCCATTAAAATCTCATTTAAAAATCGGATATAATCATTGTAAATCCATTAAAAAATATTAAAATTTCATTAAAAATTGGAAATTCATGGTAAAATCGTTGTACCTTGCGCAGTAAATTTACAACGATTTTAGGGTATGAGTTTGCCCCCTGTGAGACCCCCCCCACGGAGAGGCCAGACCCCCTCCCCCCCCCCCATACCCGACCTCAACTACTCCCCCCCAAGCCGAGCTCAAACCCCCCTCCCCCCCTAAAATTGGGTCCAAACCAGGAAAAAATGCAAATTTTTGAAAATTTTTTGCAATTTCGGAAAATTTTTGAAAAAATTCGAGAAAATGGCTATAAATCACATATAAAGAGCTAAACATGGTTATTTATAGCAATTAAAAGGTAATATACGCAATAATAAACCACCATCTGGGCTAATTTAGGCATATTTTAGCACAAATTTGTCAATTTTCAAGCCCTATTTTCGCATACGAAAACTATTGACAGAAGCTTTTGAGTATGTTTAATGTACTGTACATCGAAAAAGGAGCATTTTTAGCTAAAAAAACTTGGGTACAGTTTAGGGGGGGGTCCCCCTCCCCCAAATTTCGGATTTTGGTGGGGTCCCCCCACCCCAGCCAAATTTGGACCTTCTGCTCCCCCCCCCAACCCAAACAGGTGGTACACCTATGCCACAGACCCACCGCTTACACCTATGGACCCAACAGCCAAAAATTTATCCCTTTACTACTTTGTTGGAGAAAAACATTCCCTAAGTTTTGGCACTAAAACGAACATCTTTTCCAAAGTTGGTAATTGTTCGAACAACTTATATACGCCTTAGAAACGCCACGTATCCAGTAGGATTGCTATCTTGAACGGGGTGGCGAAGGGATAAGCTGACATTTCGTCCGCTCACTAAAGCTGAGCTGTACCAGATCTAAAAAACGAGGTGTTTTGACTTTGGTGGATGAGATCCCCACAAGTAAATTTTTTATTTGTCAGTGCTGTTATGTTGGCTTGCAAATCTTTGCAGGTGCATACATACCACATGGCATGCGCTCACTCAATGTATTTAATATGTGTTGCAAAATTATATAAAATAAGTTGTTTTTGCAGATAGCTAAGTAAAAGCCTCTGATTTTCTAGTTGGCGGAATTATTAGGGCTGGGGACTGGGATTGGGGGTTTGTTTCTTCTGGTGGACTTGTCCTCATGTAGATAGGTGTAAATATAGGTGTACCAGGCTACAGTTTACCCCCTGTGAGAGTGAGACCCCCCCACGAGAAGGTCAGACCGCCCCCACCCCCCCCCCCGACCTCCAAGTACTCCCCCCCGACCTCCACTACTCCCCCCCCACCCCACCCCAATCAGTAGCGAGCGGCGCCAGGATTTTTTGTAGGGGGGAGCCTGGACCAAAAAATCCGGCGACCTTTTTTTGGGCAATACAAAATTTTTGCCAAATTTTAGCAAATTTTACCTTCATTTGCCAAAAAATTTCTCAAATTTTAGCAAAAATATTTCGATTTTTAGCAAAAAATTTGCCGATTTTTAAAAAATTTCTTAAAAACGCTCAAATTATGCATATAAACAGCTGAAAAATTTTTCAAGGGGGGAGCCGACTCCCCAAAGGGAGGGGCCCAAATCGCAAAGGGGGGGGGCCCGGGGCCCCGGGCCCCCCCCATGGCGCCGCCACTGACCCCAAACCGAGCTCAGACCAGACCATAGTTTCCCTTAATCTTTGGGTCTGGAGGGAGGGAAAATTTTGGAAGGTTGGTGGTCGACCCAATAAATGTGATGGGCCCCCCTACCCACCCCCCCCCAAATTCGGACAACAGAAAATTAGGAAATGGCCAAAAATGCAAAATTTGCGGTAATTTATCCCTTTCCCTTTTTTCTTAAAAATAAGCCTTTTTCCACGTTTTTGGCGTTTCTGCACCG
>JASAND010002625.1:0-86518 GCA_030248195.1 Trissonchulus latispiculum
AAAATTAATGAAATGTTTAGGAATAGCATTGAGAAAAAGGGTAGCAAATATCAAATACACATTCGGTTTCGAAAACTCTAAGAACAACTGATCCCTGAAAACAGTATTGGAAGTGAACAGCGGGGGGGTCTGGGGGCGGAGTCCCCCAGAAGTTGGAGATTTTTTGCAATTACGGATTAAATCCGTAATGGAAATGTTTAAAAAGATTAATTTAGCGTCTGTAGCATCTAATGCATTTCGTGAGTAATTTTTGATTTTATTCACATACATTATTCCGATGTTCAATGTTATAGATAAACTAATTACGGTTTTAAAATGAAATAGTTAATGAATATCACCAAGAGTATGCACGTACATAGGCCATAGTTTTTAGAAAAATGGTAGTCTTGCATTATATAATTCAAATGGCCATTTGTGTATTTTTGCGAAAAACGTTTTTTAGAATAACCAAAAAATTTGAATATTCTGCTCCTGCTACAGTTACAAATTTGTTAATTTCGGGGTTTTAGTTTACTACTAATCTTGATCCTTTCTGAAGTGTTGAATGAGAACAATATATATAAATGTTCACGAATCACGATTATGCATCTTGTAAGATCTATATATTTATTGAAGCGAAATTTATGAGTTCGAAAAGATCTGACATGGATGCAGGTGGATAACAACTGAACAAATAACATTGAGTAATATTGAGGCATGACCTTGCACCTTGGCATTCCATGACAAAGTGGGAAACACCGGGGGTCTGGGGGCGGAGCCCCCAGGACCCGAAGAAATTTTTGGAAAAAACGGAAAAATTGGTACTGGAAACATTTAAAGTTTTTACTCTTACAAAAACTAATTTTCTCCCGAAATAATGTTGCGTCTAGCTTGCGTCCCGTTAAAATTTCATTGCGTCCGGATAAGAAACTTTGCGTCCAGACGCACATCTGGGGCCAGTTTCATAAAAATGTTCTCGAGTTCTCGAGTCTAGTAGCTAAACTACGCTGGAAGTTTTCGCGATCCGCAAGTCGCATTGAAAGTCACACTGAAAAAGTTCTCGAGTCAAGTTCTCTGGTCGATTTCGACCAGAGAAAATTTCGCCAACTTGAGACGTAGTGTTTGAGGCCGGCCGGGGTTTCACCGGCCGGCCGCCGGCCGGCTGCCGGCCGGCCGATCGCCGGCCGGCCCGGCCGAACCCCTCGGCCGGCCGGCCGGTGAGCCGGCCGGCCGGCCGGCGGCCGGTGAGCCCGTAGGCCGGCCGGTAGCCGGCCGGCCGGCTACCGGCCTAAAGCAATTTGCAGTGCGGTATTATAACTTGTAAGATATTTATTTTCTAATGTTACCTTAGAAAAATAGCACAGCATAGCATAGAAAATTAGCTAGATAACTAGATAACTAGATTTGGAGTTCATTTTACGGTTAGTTTCTCTATTTTGTAAATTTCTGGTTGGAGATTTGTATCCCAGCTGGCGGCCGGCCGGCCGGCCGGTCGGCCCTTAGCCGGCCCGCCTCACCGGCCGCCGGCCGGCCCGCCCGCCGGGAGCCGGCGGCCCGCCGGCGCGCACAAATAGTCGGCCGGCGGCCGGCCGCCGGCCGGCTCAGGCCGGCCGGCCTCAAACACTACTTGAGACCTACTCGAGAAATTTTTGAAAATCTAAATTCGTAAATTTTGTTTTCCTGATTCAAGAACTTGTATAATTGACTGAATAAATCACCATAAAATCTTCCGTAGATACTTTTACATATAATTTTTAATAGAAAAACGGCTGTTGTTGCTGAAAACAGACTACTCGAGAAATTGAGAACTCGAGACGGTTTTTTATGAAACTGGGCCCCTGGACGAAAAAAACCCTGGTCTAAAACCAAAACCTGAATTGCTCGCGGCTACCATCGGGTAACGAAATTGGTGCATATTTTCGACTGTCAAGTTTTCTACACTTGAAATGCACCGATAGCTTCTCGGGGGGGGGGAGGGCCACTTTCCCACCCACTTTTTTGGGGGTCGCCCAAAACTGTCGAAAAATAAAGTAGTTTATGGACTTATAAGCTCATTTTAAGCTTAACAACAGCGGTTTTTCTGCTTTACCTTACAAATGCTATTTTTTCGCTAAAAGTGAAGGTATATTTATACCTTGGGCACGCCCCCACCCCGTTCCCAATCCCTAGGGTGGGGGAGCACCCCCACTTTCAAAATCCTAAAGAAAGTGCCAGGTCCATGGAGTGCCATCTAACTTTAAGGTGATTCTGTAGCACTGGTTAAGACAAGAAATACTATTGCTTATGTCTGATAAAATTTAATAAAAACTCCGACAATAAGTATTTATTGTAAAACAAGATATTACTATCCGAAAAACGAATAACAATAAACAACAATGAACACTATAAATAAAAATTAAATAGATTCACAGGAGTACAGCAAGTTGCAAGTAGGTATATACCATGCAATCAATAAAATATAAAAACAAGCTGCGCAAAATAAAAAGCGATATCATTTACATAGCAACCAATCAATCATAGCTTCAAACCAATTGTTAAAGAACACAGGAAATGAAAACAGGTATTGTTGACAATTGTACTAAAACAAAAAATTGCAACTCGTTAAAAAATAAAAGTTCCAACGAATCCGCAAATCTTAAAATTACTTGTTGTATACAGCAAAACGCTTAGCGTATTTTGTACAATGTCGCTTTATGGTATATTGGTAATGCTTCTACAAAAGCCGCTTCACCATTAAAAACGATACATTATAAACTAAGATCGCCAAAAGCAATAGCATACCTAAAAGTAGCACAGCAAATTAGGAAAAAGATCACAGCAAACTGGAGTAAGACAGCAAGATAAAATACATACACTAACGCAGCAAAAATGCATAGCCTGTAAGTAGTAAGTGCATAGCTGCACAACCAAAACAATAAGGGGAAGATACAAAAGATAGGTACCAACCAACGTAATTTTACAAATAGGTCAAACATAAAATGCAATGTATACGTCGTAAAAACCTTGAGATTAACGAAAAACAATACCGCTGTCTACCTGAAAATACCACAATGTGTGCCAATAAAAATTAGGAACATAATTACAGAAAAAATTCATCCATACTCATCCGCTTACCGCTCTGCCAGAATGCTACATTATTACACTATTTCAAACATCAAAACTGAAGAATATTAAACTACTAGAACTCCAACGGTAAACCTTTGAAAATGTCCGCCTAGTGTTGAAATAAATCATTAAAAGCTGATACGAATAAATACTGCAGAAAAGATGGAATGCTAGGAAAACATACATAGTGCAACCATAAAGCCAGAAAAATTGAAACAGTACAAGCAAGACACGGTTACAAGATACAAAGACCACGCCTAGAAAACGGAAACAAAAAGTCTGCTCAAAATACTAAAGTTTTCTTCACAATTTACAAAAAAAAACATAAAACAATGCAAAATAATAGTATGCATCAGCTGCACCAAGAGCGATCCTGAATACATTTCCCACGAAACCACCAAGCAATCACTTTGTCTTCAGTTATCAGCAGGCTAGTCAAATGCTCATCAAATTTGGACTCTGACAAAATCCATTCTTCAGTCTTTAACAGAAAAAATTTCAATTTAAAATTAAAAACTTAAAAATATAATCCTGAAAACTGAATAGAAAATAAGAAAACATAATACCCATAGCCATAGCTGGTCAAAACAATTCGGACAAGCGGCTAGAAATAAAACTCAACTTTAAAATGGTATCACTCTCATAGAAAACACAACATTAATCTGTTGGAAAATAAAGAAAAATACCACAGGAACTAACCAAAGGCACAGGCATAGTTCGTCTTGTATTTCGACGATTCAAATGTTCTGTATAGGAATCTTTCAACATCAGCTTGGTTCGGTCTGTCATACAGCGATGACACACCATACATTTCTATAATAAAAAGAATTAATTAAATACATTTTCTATAAGAAAATAAAAAATAACATAGTTTAGTTTGGCCAAACAAGAACATTTTAGTACAGAGGCAAATCACTAATAGATCAAGAACTTTCACTTCTGAGGAGTGGCTACCTATTAGCATGCACAGTGTAGTCTAAGTATAGACTTGGGTATAAGCTATTGGGTGCAGTAAGCACACACTCGGACTCGTTAAATATCAACAATTCAGTAAATTGTGAAAGACTGAACTCAGGGTAGTAATAAACTAGTTGCATAGATAGAATTGGAATTGTCTGAACGTACAAAGCCTGAGCAACCAAAGCAGCTGGTGGAATTGCAGAGCTCTCCATAAACCATCAAATCACGATCCGATACCAGAATGCTGGCTTCACTTTCTGACCTACAATATACATATAGTTAGGAAAGTTGTGTATTTTCAATTTAACTATAACTAAAAAATATGAAATAAAATTCGCATAGGCCTCAATTTCCACAACAAATATTGGCATGTGCAAACATTTGCTCGATGAAAACAAAATGTCCTTCAAAATTACTCAGTACATACAACATAGTACCAACCTCGGTCGAATACTATGGGCTGCAATTCCCACAACACTGAGCAAATTGAACAGGACCTGCTGATACAGCAAAGCATTTGGAAGAAAATGGGCAGACGATAGATTTGGTGACATGTTGGCCTGAAATGCAAAAAAATGATTCAAGGTATACATCACTATGTACAGAAATCGAAAATATCTTCTGCGTTTATTACGTCATGACAGTGTTAGAAATGCAGGATGTGTACCTGTCACTGCTGGAATATATCCCCATCTTTGAGGGCCCTCCACTTAATCCTCTTCACATTTTTTGAGCTTCCTCCCCATTCACGAAGAATGCCGCAGAATTTTTTGGTCTAAACGCGTCAATTTCGGTATTAAAACTAATTTTTACGAACATTATTATGTCCTATGCCCAAAAACGTGTCGCTCACAAATTTGGGTGGGTTATGCAGTTACAAAAGACGGCATACAGCGAGCCTACTATCAATTTGTGCAAGAAATAACCCAAAAGATCGGTCGTTTTGACTTTCAGGACGCGTAGAGACTGCCCATTCAGAGCTCGTTTAATTTGCGCATTCCAAGCTACAGAATAAAAAACAAAGCAAAGATAGGTGGTAAGAAACAATATAAATACGAATCCCATAAATCTGTCGGCTAAGTAATAGTAAGAAC
The DNA here is from genome assembly GCA_030248195.1 of Trissonchulus latispiculum. Lineage (NCBI taxonomy): Eukaryota > Metazoa > Nematoda > Enoplea > Enoplida > Ironidae > Trissonchulus > Trissonchulus latispiculum. The sequence goes on from JASAND010002625.1 coordinate 5,139, forward strand.
AATTAGGAAGACATCAAAATATATACCTCCATAAGATAAACATTGAGATCTTCATCCAGCACAAAATCAAATCTGCTAAGCTCAAAGAAATTTCTGAAAACAACAGCAAGACGTTTGGTGTCAAAAACTACATTCACAGAAACTAAGAATGCCGATACACTGCTGAATGGTGAGAGATTCTAGTTTGCAACGTTTAGCCTCTAACATCACCATGTCTTATTTCAAGACCACTTTAGCCTATTAATTCGCAAACAATTCAAACAAAAGTAAGCAATGTAAAATTATAATAAATTTTAATTAAACTAAACACGAATTACTCAAGCGAACAACAGTAGAAAAATACCCTCCCCCTGGCTTTTTTAGGGTTTTGAAAGTGGAGGAAGGTGGCTTGCCCCCCCTTCTAGGGAAGAGGAAGTGAGGGGCGAGCCCAAGCTATAAATATACCCAAATAGTTGGCGAAAAATGAGCATTTTCAAGGTAAAAACGCAAAAAAACTCGCTGTTTGTAAGCTTAAAATGAACTTATAAGCCCATAAATTTGCTAAAAATTGAGAAGTTTTGAAAATTTGACCCCAAAGCCTCAATTTTGCGACACATTTGGGCGACCCCCCCAAAAAACTGGGTGGGTTCATGCCGAATATTGGAGAGGGGGAACCGAAAGTGCCACTAAAAAACGCCAGTCCCCCCGGAATCGCAAGAAATAGACAGAGAGACCAAACGGAAAATTACCGGCCATTGTGCTGATAGGAAGACAACAGCTGAAGGAACAGTTGTTCCTTGGAGGCGATCACTTCACGAACCGTTCGTCGAATGTTGACCCAAACCTTGGCCGGATCTTTCCCTAGAAAACAATCAAACACCACTTGCACTCAACAAAATCCACGAGATGGGTGGACTAAAGACAATGACAAGATTGAAAGAGGAATAGCTTGTAGCAGCAAGCCTCTAGCTTTGTTTGTTAGCTTCATTCCAGCTTTGAGTGCAAAACACGGGGTCCGATTCTGCTGGGTCTACCCCGACCTCGGCAAAGGGTCTACCACTGAAAATTCCAAAACTTTAGTGGGGGGTCTGCCCTGAAATTAGTAAAAAGTATGAATTTTTAACATTTTTGACAAAAAATTAGTAAAAAATGATAATTTTTAGAATTTTTTTGAAAAAATCGCCAAAACTTGCTACAAAGATACCAGTTTTTGGTAAAAATCGATGAGGGGGTCTACCTTTCTTTCCTTTCTGGACGAGAGGGTCTGCCCTTTTTTTCCATTTCGCGGAGAGGGTCTACCCGTGTTTTGTCGGTCTGGGGGGGGGGGGGGTCTGCACCCCCCATCACCCCCACGTTATCCTATGAGCACAACTAACACTGCAGCAGTCAAAAGCAAAGAATACTACATCGCACTATGTAGGAATGCAATTACGTTTACGTACTCAGACTACGTAAGTAAGCGTTCAGGGTTTCTTTGAACGTTAGATTACTGTCAACATAAAGCTTCTTTAAGGAAGGAACCTGAAAATAAAACAGCATAATAGTAAGAAGTAATGAATACCTTCAAAAAGAAAAACATCAGAACAGCTCACTGAACCGATGCCCTCCCTATAGCTATAGGGTTATTTTCCTTGAATGCTTCCTGCAATGACGAACCAACTTCCTCACCAGTAACATTAAGACTGGGGGACGACGCCCACTTCAACCACTTCCTCTTTTTGAGCCCCCCCCTCTTACTTTTAGGTGACGATAAATTGCCAAAATTCAAGAATTTTTGGTCTAAAACTTTCCGGCGTCACCGCAATTTTGCGGTCTGCAAACGCTTATTTTGGTGCAAAAACTAAATCCTAGAGCATTTAGCTTTAGTTAAACAGCACATGTAAAAAAACAAGCCAACTTTACTACTATTCATTTAAGCAATTTTAGACTATATACTTTAAATCCCTTCACTTTTAGTGCTAGGACTCCACGCTACTTTTTCGCCTGGAAAAATCTAAGATAAATCTTGGATTTTGGCAGAACATACTTATCTTCATCCTGAAGTAAATAATCCCACTAGAAGGGGCCAGGCCATGCAAGCTTTCCCCATAAACATCTCTCCCCACATCCCGAAAACCAAAACAAACAAGTGAAATGTCTGTTTGTAAAATCTTACTAAGTGATAATTTTTTAAAAACTCCTCGTTACCACTAACATTTACCAAGAGCTACGTATAAATGCAGTGGACAGCGTTTGTTATTATCTTCGCTGACTGCGACATCATATTTTCAGACGTTCTGTTAAAACTAAAAGCTAAAGCACTAATGCACAAGCTCATTGTTCGCAGACACAAAACAAGTAGAACTCCATCCCTTATAATGACTAATACTTTCCCTGTGAATTTGGATTGAATGTTTCGCCTCACCCGGCAACAAAACTAGATTGCTTCCACAATTTGAGTTGAACAATTAACACAAAATACTTCACTGTACGCAGAATTATAACAACTGGAATTGGTGAAATATTACAATGCTGCAATTTAATTTCAATGGTAATGACACAAATAGGAGCTTAATAGCAGCAATTAATCAATGAAATGAATGGAAGCTTAACAGACAAGCAGCTTTAGAATCCTGCATTCAACTCAGCCGGTTGTGCTAAGTTGTACCTTTGTCGCCAAATAGAAAAAGACAACTCAAATTGTAAAAAAGTACAAAAATAAGAAAAAGAAATTACTGAAAATGAAACAGTATGAAACATATACAAAATGTAAGAAAATACCTAAGAAAGAAATGAAAATGCATATATACCTCCCAAGTTGGCAAATAGTCGTCTCCTACAACATATTTATCCAGGTCGGCAGGATCAAAGGGATGATAAAGCTTCGGACAAAATCTACAAGGAACACAACAGAAAAAGATTGTCTTAGTAAGCAGACAATTACTTTCATATTGTTAATATGATGTAAAATTTATCAGTTCCGCCATGGCGTCCACGCACAGTTGTTCAAACGCTAAGTTTAATTAAATCGATAGCTCAACAGTGAGTTAATAGTCGGTGTAGCAAACCAGATGTTCCGGTCCTAAGTGAGACTCTGCTTTCAATTAATTACCTAATGTACCAGTGAATTTAATTAATTAATTAAATTGATAATTAATATTTACGAATTAATTGCCTCCGGATAACTGGGAAAGAAGGTGGGAAGGTAACAGGAGACCGTGTAGGGCATCTGCCTTGAGGAGCTGGCCCCTCCTCCACGGTTGTAGTCATCATTCGAGGTGGCACTCCTGGCTCAAGGGCTGTTGTGTATCCGGGGATGAGCACCGGCACCCTACACTCTGACAAGGGTAGGAGAATTCTCCGGGGGTTACATTTACCTTTTACCTCCATGACGCCTGGTCGAAGCAGAATAGTAGGAAACAACATAAACAGGGATACATACCAACAAGCATCCTATCTTTTCTTGCTGTCAATTAGGAGCTAGGAATACTTTATAAATCAGGTCTGACACAAAACTGGACTAACACTGGAAAATGTTAAACAGACGCTATACAAACCTTAACAGCGCTTCACCCTCGTAGATGTATACGCGCAAAGGGCTAATTGAGGTAATCATGACGTAAATGCCAATATCAAATTTGCTATAAACAAAACAAAAATTAAACGTTTACAGCGCATCAGCTACAACCAAAACATTTATTTGTTTATATTATTAAATTAAATTTTATTTTTCAGTTTTATTACGCATGCAGTCACCTAACTCCATGCACGTAACACTGGGTATATACATTGATTCTATTGCCTTATCGATCCTTCACAAAGCCGATTCAGCACAAACCACAACAAGTGGCTGTCCCTTAATAATAGAATTTTACCCTGAAAAAATCGCTCATATCACATTTTCAGAACATCCGAGATCATTACCTCAGATCAAGATTTCAGAATCACAAAACTTTTATTTTTTGCACATAGCAGCTTTTTAAAGCAATTTTCGAATTTTTGACCACTACCTAAACGTTGCAAAACATTTTCCCATATGTAGATTCAACTTTAGTAGCACAAAAGGCACAGAAGGCACAAAATCCACAAACCCAGATATAAAAAGCAATAATAATATAATACAATGCACTTACTGTCCATCCACAAGCAATGGTTTGGCAACATATTCCTGAATGAAAGAATTTTCCTGCTCCAAATCTAATTCTACAATTCAAAAGCAAAACGGATAATCAGCAGTTTACACTAGTTCAAAGTTCAGGTGATCACAAGACTCATTTAGTTAAGTTAGTGTTCCTAGTTTTCCATTTGCGGAGTTAAGCAGTTACATCAAAAATCCACGCATTAGTTTGCATAATTTTACGGTACAATAATATTGTTTTAGATGTCCGGAAGAAGTTAGTTCATGAAGAATTGATAGATTCTAGCTGAAGCGATAGCAAATTACTCCGACCAAAAGCTACCTCTCAAAACAAAATTTTATCATCTTTAACAACGGAACGGACGGTGGTGCCCTGGTACAAATTGCAAGTAAAGTTCTAGACATGAACCCCAAAAATACAAAAATGTTTAAAACCAAGCACAAAAACTGATGCGTAGTCAAGATAAAGGCTAACAGCAGAACATTATTAAACGGAAGTATAGAAGAACGTTCTCTTCCTTGAAAGCGTATATGAATACACGTATATACCTGAAACTTTTTGAATTTTAATTCCTCTGTGACGATTATTTTTCTGAACCCACAGTTTTCCTGGATTCTCACGAGCCTAAAAGTACGTATCACCCGCTTAATACTGACACACAGCTACAAGACTTGCAGGAGAAAAAAGTAAAAATCAACTTTAGTTTTATTATATTTAACTTACTGTCAACTTTACTGGTAGCGTAAATGGTGCGAAACCACCTAGACTACAGACAATGGTGCAAACCCCAGCATTCTAACAACCGACAATACGTGCATATTTACATTTCTCCGAATTAAAATATGTATAAATACGTTACTTCGTTTAAAAAGAACGTGAAACAACAAAGAAAGACGTCAAAGACGAAAGCCTTCGCACATCAGTTTCTCATTATCAAAACGAGCCCTTGCTGTTTGCTATCAAAGACAGACGGAATGACACAGTTAATAATGCCCCTATGTAAGTCATAGGCAAGTACGTAAGCGTACAGAATAGATCAATACTAAGTTAAAGTTTTTGCAAAGCTCGCTAACTCTGTGAACTTTGCGAAACTTTTCGCTGACTAATTTGGGAGGGAGGGTCTCACCCATATCCACCAAAACCGAAAAAAAATTGTCGAAACTATCTATACTTCAGACTCAGGATTCGCTGCCTCCGCGGGGTTCGTTAAATGTCGCTTGTGAAGCTGTGAACGTCGCTAAAATCTCCGCGAACTTAGAACAAATTATGCGAACTAAACTTTGGGAAACTTTGGAAAAGCAGCAAACATTGACTCTAAATTAGATTTCAAGAATTTTATTTTACAGCCACCTCACCCCAGTCGGTGCTCCGGTTAGGGGTAGTGCCAGCTTTAGAACGTATGCATTTTAGAGGGAAGGGGAATGCTGACACTGAATAATTGCCATTGCAATTACCCGAGGTGTTCTACAAGGCTATCAGTACGTCCATTACGTCCACCGTAATGGAGGTGCGGTGGTAGCTCCACCAAGCAAGCGGCCACCCCTTGACAATCTCGGTAAATTGCCCAGGAGGGATATTTGAAATATACGGTGCTAGAGCTTATTTTTTGTTCAAGCTCTAGACTTGACATGATCCTCCACTTGTAGCGCAGTAAGAAACCACTGCGCTACGGGAGGTTCTTCAAGAACCAACCACTGAACTGGTTAAACCAGAACCTCGACCCGCAGACACCAACGTCGATCAGAATTTGCACTGACTCGCAGTCAACAGTCAGGCTAATTAAGAGTGGAATCAAAGCCTCCTTCAGTGCCATCCTCTTGGAAGTCTGGAACGGCCTCAGGGCATTGTCGGCCCACCGCCTAGTAATCCAGTGGGTCCCGGGACATGCCGGCCTGCCCGGGAACGAGACGGCTGATCGCCTTGCTAGCGAGGGTTCAGCACTTCCACAGGAGGACATTCCCCTTGATATTTCTACCGCCAAATCTATCATCAAGCGCCACTTCCGACAAAAATGGATTTCCTCACCCCAACACCCAAGAGCGGCAGCAATCTATCAAAACCAAGGACCCTTGCCCCCGGACCGGGAAGCAGGAATGGCCAGAGCAGATCGGGTACTCCTCAGTCAGCTCAGGTCTGGCAAAACCTGGCTCCTGACCTCCTATCGCCACTCCATTGACCCCGACAGCTACCCAAGCCCCCTATGCCAGCACTGCTCCTCTGGAGAGGAGGAGGATGTTGAGCATCTGATTGTCAGGTGCCCAAAGTTTGCCCGCGAACGATTGCTAGAACTGGGAACCTCACCGGATCTCTCCTGCCTCAGGGAAAAACCTTGGGCGGTTCTTCGCTTCCTTAGTGGCAGCGGGCTTCTGGCTCGCCGTGTATAGGATTTGCCTGATCGACCACCTACGACGACGACGACGACGAGGTTCTTCAAGAATTCTCTGCCAATTTTTATGGAATTGGAGAAAACTCTCAAATTAGTTAGCTATCAATTTTTCGCGAACTTTTGTAAATTTAGCGAAATGTCGCTAGCTTCAAGAAGTCGCAAAGGATTAGTCTTGGTTTGAGCTGTACTGTCGACTTGAGTTAAGGTAAACAGAACAAAATAGATAGTCAAGAGACGTACAAAAGCTAGAAAGGTTTGCTTCTCTGCTGGCAGCTGAAAGGCAGGCGGAATACCAAACAGCCGTGTTGTGGCCAGATTAACCTTGCTCGTATAGTAGCCAGAGCCAGGCACATGGTTAACCTAAAAAACCAAAAACTATATATATTATGTAACCTACGAAAAAGACATGATGGCAAGAATAAGTATATACGTATTCTACAAAAACATCGTTAGTAAGAAGACTGACTAAGCGTACAAGACACAGCAACTTCATCACCAACAGGGCTATTTAGGGATTTTTTCCGGGGTGGAGGCTTCCCGGGGGGGTGGGCCCGAAATTGGTATTTTTGGAGTATTGTTAATGTAGAAACGCAAAATTTTTAAAAATGCCAGGCTTTAAGCAGAAAATAGGCAGTTTAGAAAAAGTCTTCGGCGAAGCCGAAAAAAAAATTTCCATTTCCCTATTTTGGCAAAAATTTAGGCCCCCAAAAAGCCCGGGGGGAGTAGAGATCCCGGGAGGGGCAATTTCTGGGGAACGGCATTTTCGGGAAGGAAGGCAAATTTCTGAAAGCCCCCCCCACTGTAAAAATACCCTGCACAAAAGGATATACTAAGTTATAACCGGATTGGATAGAAAGAAACGAAGTTGCGCGTACATTTTGTTACCAAACCGTAACCAAACGGAGGGGTGGGATCCCCCGCAAAAGACGCAGTCAATAATACCGCATATATATATCAGGATTTTTTTTACAGGGGGGGGGCGGGCCCCCCCCCCCGAAAATGACCTCCCCCCCCCCGAAAATGCCTTCCCCCCCTCCCGAAATCCCCCCCGGGATTTTGGTCTGCCCCCTTAATGAGGTCTACATTTTTTCCAAAAATGGTAAATTTTCAAAAATTTTCCGGCTGCGCCGGAAATTTTTTCATAAAAATGGCTATTTATACCTTCAATCCTGGCATTTTTGAGAACTTTTTGTGTTTCACCTAGCAAAATACGCCAAAAAATACCATTTTTTGGCTCATTTTGGCAAAAAATCTTCCCCCCGGGAAGCCCCCCCCCCCAGAAAAAAATCCCTAAAAATACCCTGATATATACACAAGAAATCAAAATGCTCCTAAAGAGCAACGAAAGGAATATGAGTCAACATGGAACATGTAAAATGCTAAATATTGTCGGTTGTAAATTAAGAATAAGACAAGCATGTAAAATGCTAATATGAGTCTGGTGAGGTTGGAAAGTGCAGAAGACAAGTTTGTACACGCACCAATATGAGTGCATGCCAAATAGACTCATATTGGCATTATTAGTATTCTGAAGGCAAGTGGCTGCGAATTTCGGTTATATATCACTCACGTAATGTCAGCAAGACGAGACAGGGTAGTTTTAGGGTGGATAAAAGGATGGTCCACAGGTTACGCACGTATATACGTATATATGACACGAAAGTTAACATCAGATTTAACTTTGAGTCTCTGAATACATGAGTTATACAAACGCCTATTAAAAATGTATTGTATGCAAAAATATATATCCGTCCGTCGGTGCATTGTTGACTAACAGCGGTTTAACAGTTTTCTAAGGAGAAAAGTTGGCAATGTTGACCATGGTTGGGATATCCATGTGACGTCAATAACGCTACTTATTCGTCTTAACTCCTGCGTAGAAATATATCCGTTAGAATTCCGCAATGGATGCATGCATTATTGTTTTATGAAGGCATGCCAATATGAGTCTATTTGGCATGCACTCATATTGGTGCGTGTACAAACTTGTCTTCTGCACTTTCCAACCTCACCAGACTCATATTAGCATTTTACATGCTTGTCTTATTCTTAATTTACAACCGACAATATTTAGCATTTTACATGTTCCATGTTGACTCATATTCCTTTCGTTGCTCTTTAGGAGCATTTTGATTTCTTGTTTATCCACTTTTTACATGTCGTTGACATAAAAGCTTTAAAGAATCATTAAGCATTATATATGCATTAAATACTCAGACTCACGTGTGTGGTTCTATGGCAAATTGGCTCAGTTCCACCCTGACACTCCTCACACCAGCCCGCTCCAAAGCAAGTTAGGGTAAATGGTTCTATGATAAAAGCTTAGTTTCCCCCAACCCCTACCCCAGCACAGCACTCTACAGCCACTTTGAGCGTGCACTTTTATGAGAAAAGTTGCTCAGCGCGCTTAAGGCTTTCATTTGGTACCAAATTTGACCACTTTTGAAAAGTTTCATTTTTGACCGAAAATAGCCTAAGTCTCCACCCCTGGGCTTATTCTAGTGGGGGGGGGTGGGGGCCCCTCCCCATGGACACCCTTCCCCCCCCCCCAAAATCGCTCCCCCCCCCCAAAAAATCGCCCCCCCCCCAAAAAAGTGGGCGCCCCTTTTGGTACCAAATTTTGCCCTGAAAAAATCGCTCAGAAGGCCAAATTTTCAAAAATTTTCCGGCTTCGCCGGAGATTTTTACTCAATTTTTGCCCTTTTCAACACTAAATCTGCTTATTTTTGCTATGAAAATCAACGTTTATAGTATATGCCAGAAAAATAGCGCTATTTTTAGTATATTTGTCGAAAAATTTTCGCCCCCCCCCCAAAATTCCTTGCCCCTCGGACCTTTGGGGGGGCCCCAAGAAGCCCCCCCCCCCCAAAATTCCTTGCCCCTCGGACCTTTGGGGGGGCCCCAAGAAGCCCCCCCCAAGCAAAAATCCCTAGAATAAGCCCAGCACCACACCCCACCACAGCACTCTACAGCCACTTTGAGCATGCAGTTCTATGACAAAAGTTGCTCAGCTCGCTCAGGGCTTTCATTTGGTACCAAATTTGACCACTTTTGAAAATTTTTATTTTCGACCAAAAATCACCTAAAACCCCACCCGTATTCCAGCACAGCACTCTACAGCCACTTTGAGCACGCACTTTTATGAGAAAAGTTGCTCAGCTCACTTGGGGCTTTCATTTGGTACCAAATTTCACCACTTTTGAAAATTTTGATTTTCGACCCAAAATCGCCTAAGTACCCAACCCACCCCACCACAGCACTCTACAGCCACTTTGAGCATGCAGTTCTATGACAGAAGTTGCTCAGCTCGCTTAGGGCTTTCATTTGGTACCAAATTTGACCACTTTTGAAAAATTTCATTTTTGACCGAAAATAACCTAAGTCCCCACCACAGCACTCTACAGCCACCTTGAGCATGCAGTTCTATGACAAAAGTTGCTCAGCTCGCTGAGGGCTGTCATTTGATACCAAATTTGACCACTTTTGGAAAATTTCATTTTTGACCGAAAATCGCCTAAGTCCCCACCCCACCCCACCACAGCACTCTACAGCCACTTTGAGCATGCAGTTCTATGACAAAAGTTGCTCAGATCGCTTAGGGCTTTCATTTGGTACCAAATTTGACCACTTTTGAAAATTTTCATTTTTGACCCCACGACCTCCCACCAACCTGACCCTCCAGATGGCAAAGTGGAACCAGCACAGCAAGATGGGTGGGTCAGACGGCAAAACGGAGACCGGGAATGAGCTGGGCGCACCAGAAAACCCCTATAGACAAAGTTTCGAGAGGCTAAGTACAGTCCTACATGGTGATCCCGGAAGTCGGTACTGACCGGACCCTCCAGACGGCAAATTGGAACCAGCCCAGCAAGATGGGTGCGTCGGACGGCAAAACGGACACCGGGAATGAGCTGGGCGCACCAGAAAATCCCTATAGACAAAGTTGTGAGAGGCCAAGTAAAGCCTACTATGGATCTCCCGGAAGCGGTTACCGACCTGACCCCTCAGACGGTCAAGTGGAACCAGCCCAGCAAATTGGGTGAACCGGGCAGCAAAACTGGTGGCGGGAATGGATTCTCCGTCCCCAAAAACCTTTATATGCACGATTTGAGAAGTCTATCTTGAAAAATAAGCGAAAAAACTAAGTTCAAAGTCGGACCCAACATTCACCAACTTTGGCGGGCCACTGTGGCGCTGTGGCGCAACATATCAAAAATCCGACTTCAAACGTCATAATCCGGATATATGTCCTTATCAACCATATATAACTTGTCTGGTTTGTATTTGCACAAAGAGCTGGAAAGAAGCTAATCCCAGGCATACTTTTGGCCATTTCGACGTTCTGAGCCGACTTTGTGGCGCCACTGTGGCGCTGCGGCGCACTGTGGCGCGGCGGCGACCACATATATCGAAAGTCAGTAACCTATATATATTGATGATATACCGCAATAGGTGTCTGAACTTCGCTACATTCTGTGAAAGAGGTTACAAAATGGTGACATACGAGGGTAAAACGGAGACACCGGAAAAAAAAACATCGCCGGCATAACTGCCGGCGGGCGTAACTTTTTAACGGTAAGTGTTAGGGGGATGAAATTTTCCAATTATACTAAACTCGACACGGACTTTCTTTTGCGCACAAAATTTGCGCAGGATCTGCGCAGGAATCTGCGCAGCCTCTGCGCAGCGCCTCTGAAGGCTGTCATTGGGGCGTTTTGACTCATATTATAGGGGTCGCTGCCGCGACCCCTATGATAAAAACGCGTAGATAAATACATAACCTTTTGATGAGGTTCTAAGGACCGCAAAATTGGCTTCATATCCTCCTCCAAAAAGGGATAATCATGATACCACAAAACATTCCAGTCTGATTCAGCATTGCCGCGAGAGAAGCCAAGCAAACTGAAGATTTCAAATACATGATTTAGATATCCAGTTTCCAACTAAAACACACAAGTCAAAACTGTCCACAGCAACTGCATAATATGGCACTTAGTCGTTATTTTTGTATTAAATATCACAATATAATATATGACTGGTTTTTTCCCAGGCAAACATTTCTGTGGGGGGAGGATGCTGGGGGGCGGGCCCCACACAAGGTCTGTTAAAATTAATAAGGTTAAAATAGCTAAAAATTCTAAACAAGTCTATATATAAATACAAAAAATCCGGCCGAACGGGAAACTTTTTGAAAATTTTCCCTCAAAATCCTGTTCTTTATGTTGACTTCTTAAGTCTGGAAACCACCCACCCCCGGTAGGAAAAAGCCAGTCTGACACATAAATCATCAATGCCATCTATAAATTGCATACGTATATAACTCTGACTTACAAATAATTCTAGAAGTGTGATATGAAGAAATTACAAGGTAAAGAAATGGTATTACACATTTGAATTTTACAGCTTGTATACTACAAAACCGCGAGGACGTAATTTTCGAGAGGATATATATACTTCTATTGACAGTCAAACACGTATATACGTATTATAAACAAACTCTAAACCTCTGTCCCTTTATTTTCAACCTCTTCAACGTTCACACTCTATGAATTTTTATGCATGTAAAAAAGAAACCACAAACTGATATCAAGAAGTAATGCATATACGTATACATTTTTCCCTTTGACCCAAACCACAGGTTTTTCACATCCGTGACTAGCTTCAACTATAGGGACAGGAGCCGGACGATCATGAATTTGGGCAAAATGCTGCTGCTGAAGGCGACGCAGCTCATAGACGTTAAGAGCCGTTAGCAATATTCCAACCAGCAGCACCCCAATCACTACATATATCATTCTGGGAGGACGATGAAGCCATTTCGGTTCCATTCAATCTAAAACACAACAAGACATCATCCTGACAATTTTCCTACAACAAGCGGGGAGACTGCATATGTGTAAACAAAGGATGCATCGGAGCTGTCACTACCAGGGCCGGCCGGGGCCATAAAGGCAGAAAGTAGCTCAATTTTTAAACAAAAATTTTACCTTGTCACGACAATCGAATAGACGAAGAAGAAGAAGAATGTTTATTCGCAAGAAGAAACAGCATAGCATGTTAGTAGTAACAAAACATTTTATTGAGTGCATTATAGCCACTACAGTACACAGTGCGAATCAGACGAGAAAGGACCAGCAACGCTGATCATCTAACTCCCCGACTTTGGACAAAATTTGACAGGTCTATAGCGCATCGCTTAACCTCTGTTTAAATTGAGCTAGAGTTGGTGCAGCTATTATATACGTACTTATTCAGGTAAAACATTTCAAGTTTTTGTAACCCTGGATGCAAAGGAATTGCCGGAGCTAGCTTCATTCGCAAGTCCGTACTATCGAGGACGCTGCATCATCCTTATGGTGTCAGATTTGGGTAATTTTGCTTCCCTGGGCCCTGGCTAGCTAGGGGCCAAAAACCATGAAAGTGCCATTTCGGCACTGGAGGACCCAGGACAGGTCCAATTGTGGATTTTAACAGCCAAATGAACGTAAAAACCATTCTCTACACGATAGACTAATAAGTTTTATCAAATTACGTTTTTTTAGCATTTTTCAAAAATTGCCCTATGTTTATATATGTGTTAAACTTTATGAAACCTGTCCGTTTGATGCTGCATTTTCAATGGCACATGAAATCTCAAAAAGGTATCCAGATCGGGTTTTTTGATTTATACATACTAACTAAAAGGGTTGAATTTTACACCGGCAGTGTCAGAATAGCGCTACGACAATTTTTGAGACCTGTGAGGGGTTTGCATTATATATACCGGCCTAACTACTTACTTTACTTTAATCGGCATCACTGTGTCCAGTGCTTCGCCGGTACCACCATCATCCATTAATCAAGTAGTTTATGGTTTCTCTCCACTGATCTCTATTGTTGGCCATGTCCACACAGATCTGCCTCCACTGTGTTTGCCAGAATCTTCCGTATGGCGTACGTAGAGGATGGACGTCCTGCAGTATTGTTCTCAGCCATGTCCGGCGGACTCCACCACGAGGTCGGCGCCAAAGAGGCGACGGGTTGGCAAGTGCTAATGACTTAGCGATTGAGCCGTCTGGGAGTCGCAGCACATGGCCAAACCACGTGAGCCGGCGTCGTTGTATGACTGTCTGTAATCGCATAGTTTCTCCGATTCGATTTCTGACTTCCAGATTGGAGACTCTATCAAGGTACGATATTCTCAAGATACGCCTAAAGCACCTCACTTCGAAAGCCTCTAGTCTCTGGATGTCCGCTTCAAGGCGTGGCCAAGATTCAGCGGCATACAGGAGGATCGGACGAACAATTGCGGCATACACCTTGATCTTCACGCGAAGAGCCACATCTCGATTTTTCCACAGTTTCGTCAGCTTTTGGAAAGCTGCACCGGCTTTGGCAATTCGTCGGCGAACCTCAGACGAAGGGTTGCCAGTGCTGGATATCTCGCTTCCTAGGTAGATAAAGTGCTCTACATTTTCAAGAGCTTCGCCGTAGACAGTCAGCGGTGTAGGATTCATGGCACTAAACATAGTCTTTGTTTTTCTGATGTTAATAAGCAGCCCAACTCTAGCAGCTACTGTAGCAACTGCATCCATCATGGCTTGAAGCTGTGGTGCTGACTCAGCCATAATGACAATGTCATCTGCGTAGTCGAGATCTAATAGCGGGCTACTGGCCTGGTCATAGTGGACTCCCTCATGGTTCTGAAGTGCTGTCCGCAAAACCCAATCAATGGCGCAGTTAAATAGTAATGGTGACAGGAGGCTCCCCTGCCTTACACCAGAGCCAATGGTAAAAGAGTCTGAGTCTTCGCCATAAGCTCGGATTCGGCTGCTAGTATTAGAGTACAGTAGTTCTAGCATGACCACAAGGTGTTCGGGGAGTCCATCAAAGCGAAGAATGTCCCACAACGCCCGACGATCTACAGAGTCAAAAGCCGACTTGAAATCAATGAAAGCTAGGCACGTAGGTTGACGGAATTCATATCTGTGCTCAATTATCTGTCTCAGAGAGAAAATCTGGTCAAGACAGCCTCTTCCCGGTCTAAATCCAGCTTGATTTTGACGAAGGACCTGGTCATATTGGGAGTTCATTCTTTTAAACAGCACTCGCTCCAAGATTTTTAGAGCAGTAGACAGCAAAGAAATGCCACGATAATTGGCGCAATTTGTCCTGTCCCCTTTTTTGAAAAGAGGAATTATGATTGCAGTATGCCAGTCTTCTGGCAGTTCGCCCGTGGTCCATATCTGTACCAGTAGAGAGGTAACAGCTTCAGCAAGCTTGAGGCCGCCTGCCTTCCACAGTTCTGCAGTAATTCCATCCGAACCAGCTGCTTTGTTAATCTTTAACGAGCGCACGGCATCTAGTACTTCCTGAAGAGTTGGTGGATCCTCTCTGATATTCATAAATCCATGGAAGTCCAAGTCATTTTCCGTTACTGGCTGTTGTGGAGGCGGACAGTTCAATACACTGGAGAAGTGCTCTCGCCATCGGTTAAGCCTGCTTTTCCAGTTGTTAATTACGCGACCGTTCATGTCCGCAATAGACTCGCTGAGCGGTGGACCCCTACCACCAAATGAGCTAACAACTCGGAACAAGGCAGCTGAGTTGCCAGAGGAGCTTGATGTATTTGCTTCTTCTGCCAGTTGACGCCAGAATCTTTGTTTATCGTTGCGGATTGATTTTCTCATCTCGCGATCCAACAGCTTCTTAATATTCCCTGCAGCTTTTCTTCTGCTTTCAGCGAGGGCAAGAGTTTCTCTGCTGATCCATTCGGTGCGCTTCTTTTTCCGCTTTCCGAGGACCTCTTCCGCTGCTAGGGTTACCGATGTCTTTATGTGGTCCCACCTGCTTTGGGCACTATCAAATTCCTGGGCAGTATCCAGCCTCCTTTGAACACTTTCATGATATTCAATCGCCTTTCCAGGAAGCTTCAGCTTTTCGGTGTCGAATGCAAGAATTTTTGGCTTTTGGCGAGATTTCAGGCGTAGACGCAGTCCAAAGCGTACCAGAGCATGATCAGAAAGGAACAAAATTCCCCAGTATGATCTACATCGGGTAACGGACCCCCTGAAACGGCTACGCACAAGAACGTGATCAATTTGATTGTAATGCTGTCCATCTGGAGATCTCCAAGTTGCAAGTCGTATGGCACTATTTCGAAAGTTAGTTGAAGCTATAAACAGGTCAAAAATTTGACAAAATTCGACAAGCCGATCACCATTATCGGAGCGAAAAGGAGCTGGTCGGACAGTGTTACCGCTTGGCCCTACATAACGCTCTTCTCCGACGAGACGCTTTCCGACTTGAGCGTTGAAGTCTCCCAGCACTACCAAAAAGTCAGCTTTGGAAGTTTCTCTCACAATATTTGCCAGATCGTAGTAAAATTCGGTTTTCGTAGTGGCATCACTAACATCCGTTGGAGCATAAACACAGATGACGCTAATATTAAACGGTTTGGCAGCGAGCCTGAGCAGAGCTAGACGGCTAGATATTGGTTTCCATTCAATAACGGCATGATACATCTTAGGGGCCAGGATGAAGCCAACCCCTTCGCGGCCAATGCCATCTTCTCTACCAGAGTAGAGGAAAGTATATGAATCGAAAGGAATATGAGCGTTGTCAGGGTTAGGGATCTGGATTGTCCGCTCTCCACTCCCCCCAAGTCTGTGCTCAGAGACGCCGACAAGGTCCAAGCGGTTCTGAACCAATGACTTCGCCAGCAAAGACTGCGACCCGGGTATGAGAAGAGATCTGACATTCCAGGAGCCCATAACCAAGTCACCAAAAGCGTTTAAGTTACTTCGATTGACAGAGTTCATAGTGGTAATTCAGGGTAATTTTACATGGAGACCCCAGTTCCACAACACTCCACTTAGCCCAGGAGCGCTGGCAGATTAGAAAAGCTCCGTTTGACCGTCACCTAGCTTTCGCATCCGCCCAAACGGTGTAGAGGTGGAGGAGGCGATGGATCCCACCAGACCCTTTCCAGCTCCGTCCCTTCATATTGCCAGGAAAGCATTGCAACCAGGGGACCACAGAAGATTCTTCACCATTGCCTGTCATTAGCCGAGGCGCGGCCCTTCACCGCTGGTGCCAGACCTGTCCGCCTTGGTAGAACCTGCCAGGGACCGAGGTCCCAGACGGCATAGCCCTGGCACGACCCCGTTAACACCGGTTCGCCACGGTGAGGCCGCAGGTTGGACTTCGGAACCGGAAACCGGAACCGGAACCTAGAGAAGTGCAAATGGGCTTAAAAGATAGATCTAAGTACGCCAAGTACGATGGTATATAAAGTTCTCATCTCATCTAACCCTTATAATAAAAAAGTTCCAGCAAAAATACGAAAATGTGGGTTCCCCCCATGGCTATACACATAGGTGTAACGGGGATTTGGGTTGGGGGGGCCCCCTCCCCCGGAATTTTGGGGGGGGGGGCCCTTTTTAGACCCCCCCCAAACCCCCCCCCACGACCTCCCCCAAACCTCCCCCAAAAATTTTTTTCTATTTTTATGTCAAAAATCGCATTTTCAGCCATTGCTAATGCCAAAAAACATTCAACTGTGAAGTAATTTTGACATTAGACAGGCATAGATGTGGCTGGCGAAAAAAGTGGGGGTGGGGGTTCAGAAAAAAGTAGGGAGGGGGTTTGGCGAAAAAAGGGGGTGGGGGGGGTCGCGAAAAGTCGATTTGGGGGGAGGGGTAAAAAATTTTCGAGTGGGGGGGGGTCGGCGAAAAATCGGTTTTTCGTTAAAAAATTGAAAAATTTTCTCAATTTACAGCTATTTTTGACGATTTTTAGCTTAATTAAGCGAATTCTAGCAATTTTTTCGCTAATTTTTGGAATTTTTTGGAAAATTTCGAATTTTTAGCTAAAATTTTCAAAAAAATTTCTAAAATTTAGGTAGGGGTTAGAAAATTTTTAGGGGGGAGGGGTCTGAAAAAATCGATTTGGGGGGAGGGGTTGGAAAAAATTTTTAGGGGGGGGGGGTCGGCGACCCCTCCATTTGGGGGGAGGGGTCCCCCCCCCCCCACCCCCCCCCCCCTAACACACCTATGTAGACAGGGGTTTTAAACTCGAAAACTTGATTGACAACATGTATCTAAGTCTAAAATAAGGTCAATATTGAGTCAGAAAGTCCATAAAACTGTTCAAAACGTGTATTTCACGCAATAATGAACAGTTTAAGCCAAAAATTTGGACATTTTTGAAAAATTTTGCAAAATTTACCCTAAAAATACCCGACTTTTGGCCAATTTTTCGCGCCTTCGGCGCGACTACCCCCCCCCCAGTTGGGGGGGGGGGCCCGGGGCCCCCAAAAATTTTTGGGGGTGGGTTTTTAAAAATGGCTGGGGGGGTTACCCCCCCCCCAAACCTCCCCCCAATTACACCTATGGCTATACACCTATGCGTATGCCCTCACCCCTCCCCCCCCCCCCAGAATCCGGAGTTTTCCGGTTTTTTGGCTCACCGCACACCCCCCCAGAATTTCCCCTCCTGCACATGTCTGCAGTGAAAACTGGCCATTTTTTGAAAGTTTTGAAAGTTTGATTTGAAATCTCAAATCTTGGCTTAAAAAAATCGCTTTAAACGCCCAAAACAAGCCTTATTTTGAACAAAAAAGAAAAAGGGGTAAATAACAGAAAATCTTGCATTTTGACCATTTCTCGAAATTTTGGAGGTCCGAATTCTGGGGGAGGGGGAGTTGGGGGGGTACTCCCACGCCCACCGCATTTTGGAGATCGACCCTCCTCCCCCCCCCCCGCCGAGACCATAGGTGTACCTTGAGAAAACTTCACATATGGCTATTTTACTTTGACCGTTTGCACAAGCAATGTAATGTGAGATCATTTTATACCAGAATTAAATCGATTGGATTTTAGCGGTGTCCTTGTGTTACTTATGTGTATTATTTAAGGTGGTGATTCCTTTTGGGCACAAATTGTTGGTTGGCTGCGCAAATCAGGATGAAATTTGGCGAAACTTTCCGAAATACATTCTTTTAGCGTTCTAACACCCTCCGCACAATCCCGGTTCAAAAATTCGAGATTTCCGATCAGGGCGGGTTTTCCAAATTTCTGAAAGTTTGGCAGCAGCTATACAGTTATGACTATATTCATTTGAAAGATCTCGTTGAGCTTCACATTTTTGCTTTTTAAAGCAACTTTCTAGCTTTTCTCTAGCGTGCGATATAGCCGATTTTCTTGTTTTGGCGTCGAAAACTTGTCATTTTTGCAAAAATCAAATCATCCATCATTTCTGGAACTACACAAGCTGGTAAATCAAACTAAGGGCGTCGATCTGAAGGTCTCACAGGGGCAAATTATCCGATAGATGATCGTCTTCCAACAGCTATCCCCTACGCTGCTACCATGAAAAATGTAGTTTTTGCAAAAATTTTTTTCCAAAGATTGTGGAGCATTCACCATACAAGTTGGAGAGGTGCTACTTAACAAATGAGTTCTGCACAAATATACCCAGGGACGTTTTTTTAGTTGCCCCGATTACTGCTTTCTAGCTAAAGTAATCGCTTGACAAATTTGGAAAAAGTAGGCAAAATACAGGTTACGCACACATTTCAGCTTATTTCTCCATAACGAAGAGCGATTTCACAATAAATAAAAAATCGTCCCCAGCTATTTGATGGAATTATCGAATGATATAACCGATGTCTCACGAAAAAATTTACTTGAGTCTGCAAAAAATCTGGAAAATTATACTTCTTCTAAAATGTGTCAAAAATATTTTAGAAAAGCAACATTAGCTTCATGGTATGCATTAAAAAGAGAAACTGTCAAGCTACATTTTGGTATCAAAATGGCTTCTTAACTCCAAGTAATGAAGGAGAAATAACGGTGCAAACTTTTGTGACCAAAGGGAATCACCACCTTAACCAAAAGCAGTATGCAGCTGATTGAAACCATAGCGAATAGTGTTTTAGAGCGGCCGGGAAGCCTGCGGCCGGCTCGAGCCGGTGGCCGGCCCGGCCGAGTGTCTGGCCGTTCGGCCAGCGGCCAGCCGTTGCCCGGCGGCCGGCCGCCAGCCTAACACAAATATTTGTAGTTAACACAGCAATTTGGCCAGCGCAACTGATGTTTACAGAACAGATGCAAGACAGAATGTGAACTTTCAGAAGAAATAAATAAAGTAAAAACCGATTCCATTGCCTTAGTAATGCATAATATAAATATTTTGCAACTTTCTAGCTCAGATTGCCTTCAACCACTGAAAAATATGCCTGGCTAGCCGCCGGCCAGCCGGCGGTCGGCGGCCAGGTGGCCGCCGGACGAGAACGGCCAACGGTCGGCCTGTGACATTTTTCTGCGGCCGGCGACCGGCCGGCGGCCGGTTCCGGTTCAACCAGGCCGTTCTAAAACACTAATAGCGAATTCGTAAAACCAAAGCAGATAATGAAAAGTTGCGAATTTTTTGTTTTTGATTTTCTCGTCACTGCTTCAACCAAACTTGACCAAATTTTCCAGATATGTTTTATACCTACATACGCTCAGGCCGTATTCTTTGTTTTTAAAAAACGCAGAAGTGGGCAAGATATTGAATTTACAACACTTCAAAATGAGCTAAAAAATAAAAAATGCACTATTACGAAAAACTAAAAAATGGCATAAACTAATAAAGCTTGCATGGAAAGTTTCAAACCAGTTCACAAAGGAATGAAGGAGATATTTAAATTCAAAACTTTTAATACATTTCCTCTTCTGTAGACACCAAGCCAGCTCTCGCAATGTAGTAGCCATACTCATTTGATGCAAGACATGACAAAGAGCAAATGTGCCAAATTTCAAGGCGATTGATTAAGTTTATAGTTCACAGTATCTGTTCAAAGTCAACCCCGGTGGTGGTACTACCACCTTAAAGGTAAAAAGTAAAGGTAAAGGACCTCCGGAGTAAATCTTATCCTCATGCGAGAATATACAGGGAGTCGGTGCTCATCCCAGATTACAAGCCACTTGAGCCAGGAGTGAGCCAGGAGTGCTACCTCTGACGATAGCTGCAACTGTGGAGGAGGGGCCAGCTCCTCAGGGCAGATGCCTGCACAGTCTCCTGTTACCTTCCCACATAAGTGGTACCCATTTACCGACCAACTAAGGATGGATAGCTGGGTTGGCTAGAGCCCACGGCGAACCGATATGTGCTTAGTCCCTTGCTCAAGGGGATTTGTGAAAGCCTTGTGGCAGCGGGGATTCGAACCTCGGACTATTGGATCCGAAGTCGAACGCCTTAACCACTCGGAATGCACGGCACCACCTTAAAGAATGTCATTGAGGAATTTGCTCCAGAACTGGTTGTCCCAGAATAGGTTAATGAAGTTTCTTAGGCGCTTGATGAGTTCGTCTTTGTAAACCTCCAGGATCAGCATTCCTCGGAGGATCATCCATAGGACGGACTGGCTGAGGACGGACGGGATCGCTGAGGAGGCTGAGTTGTCGGAGAAGACAGCTCAATATCATCGCCTACAACTGGGCGGATTCTGGTCATCTACTGTGCCCGAATCGCCATTGTCAGTGGCATTGCGGATATGATCCACATGGCGTCTCCACCGCAGTTTACCCACTTGGAACCGTGACGGAGACAGGCACAGGCCCCAAAATTTCCGTGATTCTGCCACGTCTCCATTTTCCTGTTCCATGACTTTAATCCAAAGCGCAGACAGCTCGACCCAAGCGAAAGTTCCTGTCCTTCACTCGCTTATCATGATCCAGCTTTTGGCGCTGTTGACGTTTTTGAATCTGCTTCCGGACATCGGGACGGACCGCATCCAGTGCCAACAACATTTCCCGACCAAACATCAATTTTGCATGAGATTCGGCCGTTGTGGAATGAGGGGTTCGGCGATTACACTGTAGAAACTGGGCCAATCGCTGACAAATACTCACTCGTTCCCTTTTCGAGGCTTTCATGGCATTCTGTCTGGCGATAACACTGTAGAAACTGTGCCAATCGCTGACGAATTAGGTACCGGTTTAGCCACCGGACAGTAAACCGTTAACTAGCAGACCCATAGGCTAACGTGGGGGCACAGGTGTACCACCTGCTTGGGTTGGTGGGTGGGTCTAAAAATTCCGAACTTTTCCATGAAAACTGTACCCAAAACTGTACCCAACATTTTTCAGCTGAAAATGCTCCTTTTTGATGTAAAATCCAACAACGTAATAAAAACTAACTGACATTGCCTTCTAAAACCCACTTCTAAGTCGTTTGCAAGTCTTTATAGCTGAGTTCTCGCCATTTTTTACGAATTTTTGGAAATTTAAAAACAATGTTGCAAAACTTAAACATTTCCCTCATTTTTGAACACTGTTTTAAGGTGGTGTTTGAGCCCGACTTGTGGGAGTAGCCGAGGTAGGGTATCGGGGGATGAAATCTGGCCTTCTTGTGGGGGGTGTCCAACAGGGGGCAAACTGTAGCCTGGTATACCTACTAGTAGTGTTTGAGGCCACTTTCGCCAGCCGGCCACCCGGTTGCTACCTGCTGGGATGCAAATCAACGGTCAGAAATTTACAATTTAGAGCAACGACGCTTAAAATGAACTCCAAATCTAGTTTTTGTCTGAATTTTTGGAATCAGTGTACGCGTACAACTACAATTTTCTAATGCAATGCCCAAAAATCAAATCTTAGCAGTGCTTACTGCTCCAGCCCGGTAGGCTACTGACTAACCGACCGAGCCGGTGCAATCCCGGCCCGCATCAAACACTACCTACTACCTGCTATGCGTGGGGGGATGTGGGGTGCAGAAGACCCCCGGACTGACAAAAACGGGTAGATCCGAGCTGCCAAAATCGAGTTATTGAAGAATGTTTGAAAAACTCGATGATAATCTATTTTTATGAAACTTAATCATCTATTTGTAGAACAATCTATTTCTTGAGTTTCGACTGCAGATACCATAGTAGAGAGGGGCAACTTTTCGCGAAAATCGGAGACAAAAGATGTTGATCATGTGAAGCTGGGGAGGATAAAAAATCATGTTTATGCAACAAAATTGACATGTCTCTGCTCAGGACGACGAAATGAATCGATTCTGACCAAATTTCTACTTTTGAAAAACTTGCTCGGCGACCTTCTAATAACCGTTTCAAACAATTTGATGGTTTCTAAAATAACGGCCTTATGTTGCTGATTTAGACTGTTCAACTGGCTTCCAATGTAATTGTTCAGTTCAATGCTCCGCTTGACAAGGGTTGTGTTTGAGTCATACAAACAGGGAAGATACCACGTCAATGGACATGATCTGACCCTCGTGCTCGATAGGTATTATCAACAGCTGAAGGTTGTTCCAAGGCAGTTGATCTCTTTTAACACTAACGGTTTGCAGGTTCCCGGTCACAGCCTTGGCTGCCCGGAAAATCTCCTCCAGTACATAGTCGTAGGTCACACTAGGTGGATTAAATCCAACCAATTCGAAAAGATAATCTATGTCACTGGATTTGCATACGGTACCTACTCCCGCTGAACCGGTTAGGCGCGGAATGAAAGACAATGTCGTTACGCTACTGATCTGTTCCGCAATTTGGTGCACAAGGATGCCACAGTCGGGCCTATAATAGAAAAATGTTAATCACAATCAGTCAGCACAAACTTCCAGGTATTTAAGACAAATAGCACTGGGGGCTGGGAATAGGTTGGATGACAATGCAGGTGAAAGAGAGGTTTGCAGATGTCCAGAAAATCTACTTTATCTTCTAAACTTTGACATAAATACCGATTATACTGGCCGATCAAGGTCCCATCTCATCTAACACGTTTGCGATAGCATTTCATGCTCCAAATTATTTTCGCAAAAAACTAAGGCGAAATAGAGTGTAGTTTACTTTGACCTCTTCAAACTTTTATTTGAAGCTTCTAATTTTTCGCTGTCGATGTTAGCGCTATATGTTATATGGGGCTATAAAATATACGGAAATGACGGTTAAGATTTAAAATTTAACTTGGTTTATATCAAATTTTCAATCTCGTTAAAATGTAGCATTTGGACGGAAAAACATTTAAAAGAGCAGCGAGATCGGAGAATATCGAGAAATGACCGCAAACGTGGAACCCGTTAAGTGGGGGGTCCATTTTTGATCGATTACATAAAATTAGGCTTAAAATTTTGGTCCTAAAACTTTTCCAAAAAATTTCGCTGCACGAAGGATTCAGCTCTCCAACTTTGAACACGTGTGTAATGAAAACAGAATTCAAATCTATAGCAGTCGCCTGTTCGCAGAGCAGGTTATCGCCCAATCTAACCCATCTTTCTTTCTCCGATATTAGAATATGCAGTTGATTTGCCACATACAGTCTCCATTCTGAGACTGAATTAAACTTTTCAGTCTAAACAGAAGCTCTGCAGTCGTCACTGCACATTGCCGCACAAATCAAACTTACGATCTTCTGCAAATGGCACCCGCGGGTCACGAAAGTGCGCGACACTCCTCAGCCGTTTTAGCTCACCAAATTAGCAAGACACTTACATTGGATTGTCCAGCATGTTGCAGACCTTGTTTCTGCCTTTGCGCTACAGCTATGTTCCTATATATCTGAAATATGTGGTGGATCAGATTTCATACCTATTTAAAATTTATAGCTTTTTATTGTTGATATATCCGCGCAAGAGTATATAGAGAACACAAAGGAGAGCTGCATTTGTAATAAACTGATGAAATTTGGAGTCGAAAATCCGTTACACAGAGAGGCAGACAGCGAGAAGATTAAGATCAACTCTTTGGTCTATGGACTTAGCTAGCCTAGTATGGATCTAACCTAGTCCAGACAGTCCGCCTTTCGGGTTCGTTAGTTCACTAATGCCTCAGGGAAAGTAGTTGTCAAGGGGACAGTTCAGATGTTTGACTGCCACCCACATATCGGAACCAGGGGTCACTGCACATACAAAGAGAACCTTAAAGTCGGAACAACCGTCACACTCAAAGATGCAGACCAGGGTTCCGTATGCTGACTTTCTTTGGGTTCACTATCAACAGTCCAAACTTCGATCTCAGCACGATTCCTCGACTGAGAGCAGTTGTAGTAGAACGCTACCTCCGAATACTCAGGCTCAACAAGAGAACTACCTTCGTGAATTAGGATAAATATGGTGGTAAACTTGTACTGACTGTGTCACTCCGGACACTGGTGAAATGGCAGACACAATCTGTTCTCAGGCTCACTAACGACACTAAAATCGCTAAGGTTTCCCCTTCTTCACCGTAGATAAACTGAATTGGCACCAGACTGACCGATGTATTCCAAATTCGTCGACTCAGCGGTTACCCTATCCAACAACAACTTAAGATCTGATCCTAATGAACTATTTACTATGACAAATTATTACCTTACACAGGGCACACACAAGATCAAGTACACTACAAATCGATTGCAAAATACTGATACTATTGGGAATCCGTTCACCGCCTTTCAACTAACGCAAAACTACAATGATCAGTCACGGGTCCCTACTCCGAAGTCTAGAGGAAGATCTAAAGGTGAAACCTATGAAATTTTGGTTAGATTAGTATTTTAGCCTAACTGATTGCCACACGCACACACACTCACTATCACTCACAAACAGTATTCGTCTTAGACTGCGAATTGATTCGCAGTCA
This sequence comes from Trissonchulus latispiculum, assembly GCA_030248195.1. Classification (NCBI taxonomy): domain Eukaryota; kingdom Metazoa; phylum Nematoda; class Enoplea; order Enoplida; family Ironidae; genus Trissonchulus; species Trissonchulus latispiculum. The sequence continues at coordinate 30,202 of JASAND010002625.1, forward strand.
CACAATGATTTTACTTTCGGGGGGAGAGTGTCGAGGGGGGTAGTTTCCTATATGCTCCCTATACGTACCTGAAATATGAACAAGTCTACCCGCTCCCGGTCACGAATAATCACCAACAATCCGCACCAACGGAAAATTGGTGACTAACCTGCCATCTGCTAAAAGGATGACCTGTAAACTTTGAAACCTTGATGACAGCTTTAAAGAGAGATAATTTGAGCAGATTTGGAGAAAACGGCACGAGTAGAAACAATCACAGAACTGACAATTTTAGACAGACAAAAGGTAACCCCCGGAGAATTCTCCTACCCTTGTCAGGGTCTAGGGTGCCGGTGCTCATCCCCGGATACACAGCCCTTGAGCCAGGAGTGTCACCTCGAATGATGACTACAACCGTGGAGGAGGGGCCAGCTCCTCAAGGCAGATGCCCTATATGGTCTCCTGTTACCTTCCCACATGAGTGGTACCCATTCACCGACCAACTAAGGATGGATAGCTGGGTTGGCTAGAGCCCACGGCGAACCGATATGTGCTTAGTCCCTTGCTCAAGGGGATTTGTGAAAGCCTAGACAGACAGACAGATGCAGACATTTTTGACAAATAAACAGTTAAAAGTTAAGAGCTTTCAAAACTCGGTAAACTGACGGTTAGAGACTGATTTCCTGGCAGACTGAACAAAGCAGCACGAAGCACCTACGGCAGGGACTGAGAGAGAGGCCAGGGGTAATCCAAGATGGCATCATTCACACTGTTAACTACCGGTTTACTGTCCGGTTACTAAACCGGCAATTAAATGGCGAAACGAATGCAGGTTCTAGAGTCACGGAAAATCGGATGCAACGCGCTCTAATAAATTAAGCAATCCTAACTAAGAAACCCTAATAATAGAAGAAAGGCGACCATCGTATTTAATATGAACTTACGGTAGTTTAATAATGGATAAATGGCATTAAATGGCAGAATAATAAATGGCCAAAGGCCCGACTGAACAGTACAAGAATTACACCAATACTGATCTGATATGCATACAACCTAAATGTTGTTGCTAATGGTTGCTGTTTAGAATGATTACATTGAGCAGTCGCTGAAGTTACCAAAGGTAATTTAGGGTGGATTACAGTTAGTAAAGTAGGTTTTTAACATCATCCCCCTGGAAATAATTTTAGCGCCTGATAAAATTCCAAGATAACGAGAATGCTACCGTAGTTCCAGTAAAGAATAAAAAGTAGGTTAAGTCCCATTTCCAACTCCGTACGAGCGGACCTAAACCAAGCGCCATTCAGATGCCCACATAAGAGTGAAAGAAAGAACTTCAGAAGAAAGATTTGGTAGTAATTGGTAGTCAAAATACAGGAATTTCCGTTCGAATAGCTGGATTTCGACGACTCCTATAACGAGCTTGCAAAAAAGCAGATCTCATTGTTCTAACCTGACCGTTTGCTCTCGGCTCTAGATTAGTATTTTAGCCTAACTGATTGCCACACGCACACACACTCACTATCACTCACAAACAGTATTCGTCTTAGACTGCGAATTGATTCGCACACAATGATTCTACTTTCGGGGGGGGGAGAGGGTCGAGGGGGGTAGTTTCCTATATGCTCCCTATACGTACCTGAAATATGCACAAGTCCACCCGCTCCCGGTCACGAATAATCACCAAGAATGGTGCCAGAATGTTAAAGAGCACCAAAGTAACACATCAGGAAACTTTCATAAAGAATTGAAGCATATGGGGTCAACTTTACACAAAGCGGAACCGGCACCTTAAACAGAGCTGCCAGCCTGAGCCGGCACATAAAAACAGGGCTGTTCTGTGTTCTGTTCTGTGCTTGCTCTCAGGAATGGTCGAGTAATGGTTTCACCGCGGGGCTGGAAAATGGGGGCTGGTTTTTAGCCTCGGGGCTGTGTTGAATTTTATGAATTTTACCAAGGAGGCGGAGTTTAGTTGAAGGCTGGAGTGTCGGGTTTTACCTAATGGTGCTGAAGGCTGGGCTATCGGCTGGACTGGACTTGGTTTTACCAACACCTTAAAATTTTCTTTTAAACTTTAAAATAAACTGAATTATCTCATTATAGTATGCATGGCTCCGGTCGGAGACCCAAATCTCTAGCTCGGCTAAGCTCCCGCGCGCCAAAATCCTCATCTTTAGTGTCGAGGTTTTGTGATGAGATTGTTCGAAAGGTGTAGGAAGGCTAAACACTTTGTTTTGGAAATTTCATGAAATTTCAAGTTGTATAGAGCCCAAAAGAAATCACTCGTTAAATAATTGAAAAAGACGAGAAGCCATTATTTAATGCTGTACTGCTTGTGTTCATTAAATTTTTTGCGGGACGCGGGCCGGAGCCGTTGTCCTGGGGGCCAAAAATTGCTGCGGATCGGGTGCGGGCCGAGAAATTTGGCCCCCGTCCAACTCTGTATTCACAGCTTGCTGAAATTGTTTAGCCGTTCAATTGTTTTCAGCTAATCCGGTTAAGCCTTGCTTTTTTAAGAAAAGACCTAGGGTAGCAAAAATTGTGTAAGTAGTAAAGATACTGTTGGCTAGTTAGCCTTTGCAACTTAAGGATTAACCTTATACACTCAAAACCAAGAGTGCATAATTGCACTATTATTAAGAAGAAGAGTAAGCCACTAGAGGGCTTCTCTTCTTCGCATTGCGTAACGGTGCTCCGACCACAATACGCGAATGTTCCCCCGTTTGGGGGGGGGGTCGACCAAATCGACATAGCATACCCCCCCTCCGTTTGGTGGGGGGTATTCAAAAAGAGGTCCCCGTTTGGTGGGGGGGTAGCCAACAGCCAATCAGATTGCAGAAACCCCCCTCCGTTTGGTGGGGGGGTAGAGCAGAGGATTACGGTAGTTTTTGTTCTATTCGAAAATGGGTCCCCGTTTGGGGGGGGGTCGCTCAAGCAGGCTAAGTTTTGCTCATTCTGATTTGCTGTTGGCGACCCCCCCCCCAAACGGGGACCACTTTTTGGGACCCCCCCCCCAAACGGGGACCCCTTTTGCATACCCCCCCCACCAAACGGGGACCTCTTGTGTCGACCCCCCCCAAACGGGGACCCCTTTTCAAAAGCCAGAACCAGTCTGCTCTACCCCCCCACCAAACGGGGAGGGGGTTTCTGCAATCTGATTGGCTGTTGCCTACCCCCCCACCAAACGGGGAGGGGGTATGATTTGGCGACCCCCCCCCAAACGGGGGAACATTCGCGTATTGTGGTCGGAGCACCGTTACGCAATGCCAAGAAGAGGAGCCCTCTAGTGGCTTACTCTTCTTCTAATATATAGAAGAAAATCATGGACTCTTGCTCAAAACACCTTTAACCCATAATTGAAATTGGAGCTTTGTGTTGCAAATACGTTGGATCACGTTTTACCATTTATTGGTAAATATTTAACGCCTACTAAATCCGATTACTATGTCAAACTGATCACATGTTTTTACTGAACTGCAAGCATATTTTCAGTTATTAGCTATATCTTTAAAATTTAAAAGGTAATTCAGACAATCCAACCTGTGGCATTTATCAATCCATGTAATTTTCAGTACTTAAACACGTACAAAAAGTATAAAAAGTATAAAGTTAAGTATAAAAACCAATATGCCCAGCTCTGTGGCGCATTTCGGAATACATGTTAAAACCTTTAATCTTTACCTTTTCAGCTTTTATCTTTTAGCTTTAAACTTGGCTTTGGGCTGTTTTAATTTTTGCTTTGCAACGGCTATATAGAAAGCGGGTGAAATTTGAGATCAAATCAATAAAAATGAATTGGTGTTATGCTCCGATATTGACTCGCATCAAAAGTGTGCCATCCGCTTACCCTCATTTTGTCATTTTCTTGTAGATCTTGATCTAGCACTGCCAGACAATGTCGTTGATCTCTCGTTTCTTCGTTGCCTTCGCTGTCGTCGGCTGCGAGCAAGGTCTTTTTCATGCTCCAATATATTTTTCATCTGGTGGTCCAAATCATGTAGATACTGTGGGCCCAAGACACCGTGGTAATCACCGACGTCATCCACATTAAAGGTGCAACCACTGGCCAGATCCCAAATCTAAAACATTGAAATAACCTAATAACCTGGATTAAGTATTGCTTTTTAGGAAATCAGAAATGTGATGTACGACAAGCATGAGTTAACGAGGTCGCACTTCTGTTTTGTCAATCTTCTGATACGTCAACTGCTTTGATTCGTGGCGTTAATTCCAACTAATGATGAGGAATCGTGTCCTTGACCGAAAGCGTAGCACATAGAGCTGCGCATTCAGATAAAACGCCACGGAAAATGAAACAATAACTTAAAGAAACCAGAAAGGAAAGCACATCTGGACGCCAAAAGAAAACCCTGGAGGGACCCACCGAGATTTTCGGAAGGGGGGAGGGTGTCCGAGTTAGCGAACCGAGCATGTCAAGCATGTTTAGCACATAGTAATGTAAGAGTTTCATACTCTTATTCTATTAAGTACTCTTGTTAATATTAAAAATGGTGCAATTGCCACAAAAAATTAGTTTTCAAACCAGCGAACTATTAAGTGTAAAACTGTAAAAGTGTAAAACTTTTGCTTACAGAGTGGCCAATTTTCCGGCAGTGGTGGTATAATGCTTTATGCGTATACCTTGTCTAGACCGGCAGGAAAGAGGCTTTGACCCTCCCCAGACTCTCCGATGTTAAGATCAGTATTGCGTCGCATGCGTAGCAGTCAGTCGGTGAAATACAATGATCATCCATCACTGTTTAAAAGGGTTCTGAAGCATAACGCAGAAAGTCATCTACTTACTACTACCAAGAGTACATAATACATAAGAGTATGACAGCTGGCATACTCTATGTATTATCAAGAGTACATAATGATAAGAGTGTGACAAGCGTCACATTCTATGCAATGAAGGCAAAAACTATGCGATGCGCGCTAACGGCTTACCCCCCCCCACAAATTGACCCCCTCTCACACCGCCCCTATATGGGTACGTGGTCCAAACGGGGGTCGCTCACTGCTTTGCATAATTACACGCTGAAATTAACAGGGGCCCAATTTGGGGCGGGGGTGCAAGCGTGTATGCTTAACACATAGATGTACAAAATATACTAAGCGAGTGAGCGACCCCCGTTTGGAACTATGTACCCATATAGGGGCGGTGTGACAGGGGGTCAATTTGTGGGGGGGGGGTAAACCGTTAGCGCGCATCGCATAGTTTTGGTCTTCATTGCATAGAGTGTGACGCTTGTCACACTCTTATCATTATGTACTCTTGGTATTATGAGCTCGCTACATCCGATGCGCGCTATCGGCTGACCCCCCCATAAATCAGACCCCCCTCACCCCGCCCCTATACATGTACGGCGTCCAAACGGGGGGTCGGGCTCGTGCTTGTATATTTTGTACACAGATGTGTAAATCATACGTGCTTAAACCCCATACACAAATTGGGGCCCCGTCAAGTTTAACATGTAAATATACTAACATAGACCCCGACCCCCCGTTTGGACACCGTACATGTATAGGGGCGGGGTCAAGCGGGGTCTGATTTATGGGGGGGGGGGTTAGCCGATAGCGTGCAGAGGATGTAGCGAGCTCATAATACATAGCGTATGACGCTTGTCATACTCTTATGTATTATGTACTCTTGCTACTAGTATGGAAATTTTAACTATTTTAGCAGGGTGCCGTTACATGTCAATATATTGTTCCTTCGCTGGATATTCAAATGGTTTTTGGACTACCTTAAGCTTAACAGTCTGACTACAGCTGGTAAAGTAACTGGATTGGAGCCTGCGATAGCATTTACATTGTAACAATGAATATAAAATGTACTTTACGTTTCCTTTGCTTCTTTTAATTTAATCTTATAGCTAGCTCATTCCTGATAAGAATCCGAAATAGTTACACGAGTGTAAGCCTGCTTTCTTACGATCTAGTCCACTTTGATTCTAAATTCTTCCCTGACAACGCCCGACATGTATATAATGCCATATTTGCATAGTTTGTGTTTGCTCAAGGACAATTATAAACGTAAATGTGTTTTTCTCACTCTCCTTTTTCCTATGTTAATTGTGTGCGTATATATAGCTTATATAGTAGGTGTAGGTTATATAGGTGTGTCTGCTAGCTGATTCGCTAATTAGCTTAGGCTTACAGTAGGCATTTTATTAGTAATTGTTAGTTAATTAATTATAACCTTAATTAGGTTAATGTAATTAAAAATAATTTGACAACGTTGTAGCATTTTTTCTGCTCTATCCAATGATATAAAAATTGCTTCTAATGATATAAAAATTGTTTATACTATATTCCTACAAATTTTTGTTTTGTGCAAGAATTTTTATGTCATTGGAAAGAACTGAAAAAATGATGAGGGTTGTCAAACTAGTTTTTTAAGTACGTTAACCTAATCAAACTTATAATTAATTAATTAAAAATTACTAATAAAATGCCTACCTTAAGCCTAAGCTAATTAGCCAATGAGCGAGCAGACACACGTATGTATGAAAGCATGTAATTAGTGTTAGGTGGGCCCCTTCCCAGAGACTTTCGGGGGAGGGTCCCGAGATAACGAACCAAGCATGTCAAGCATGTTTAGCACATAGTAGTCAGAGTTTCATACTCATTACATATATACTCATCATGTTATTATGGCAAGCATCTGCTGGTAGCTAAGCTACTTACTTATTCGCTTCTTCTTTGCTTTTCGTATTGCTCCGCTAGTTCGTACTTCGAGTTGTAGATGTTGGTAAGTACGCGAAGCCGGTCAGAGGTCCTTTGGCATTGGTGGCGCCTGTGCAGAACTTGGAAAGTCTTATTTCGGGTGACTGCTGCAACGGCATTTTCGTCGATTATTCCTTTGGTGTTCTTGACATCCATAGCCGGCAGGGAATTGAAATCTCCTTGAAATGGGAAGCAGGCTTGCCGGAATAGCTAGAAGAAAAAATTTCTTAGGTCCATCTCCCACTTGGGGGATAAAGGCCATCCCCGTAGACAGTAAATGTGTTATAAAATCACAGTTACAACTGGTAATATTATACTGCACGGTGTGGTATACAATCTTTGCAGCTTCCCGAAAAAAGCTTCCAATGGGCCATTTATTCACCGACTTTGTGGTCCTGTTCCCTAATGTCCCCAATCCTTGAAATGTCCACTATGCAGTGGCTGTTGTCTTTTTCCTGACCATCTCGCGTTATGTGGAGCACATGGGGACTAAAGTCTTTCTTGAGCACTAGAACCCCAGAATGGTAATAACTTTCCGTTGCCAGGCCATCTTTCAGTCTGAGGAACTCGATTAGCTCCCCATTTTCCAAAATCTCCCACCTGATGTCTCTGATTGGCATAAATCTATCCCTCAAAACAACATGTTTGAGATGCTATTCTGTCATATTCCATTTGGAATCAATTAAGTAAACAATGCATTTTTGCTTGTGATACAGTATCCGCTCTAAAATTATAATAATTACAGTTACAGTTAAATCCAACCAGTTACAAATTCAATGACAGTTGCTACCATAAATCAGGGACGGAAACTGGGTTACATTTTGTGATCCAAGGCACACTCGACCAAAACGCAAATTTGGCCAGACCCAAGATGATGCATAAACTGTAAAATACTTTGTGAACCAGACTCAAATGACCCAAGAACTTTCATTATTCAAATCCAAGTGACCCAATAGAGTAACATGGCCCAGACTGGCTTTACCTTAACATACTTTTGTGCAGTGTTTTAGAAACGCCTTAGCTCTCTTGATTTTAGAGTACAAGGAGGCTTATGCATAGCTTAAAAGCTGAGAATGACACTCATTTTGTGAAATTAACACAACAGCTTATTTTTAATTAAACACGGACTGACGGTTTTAAGCTTGAGGACGGATCTGAGGTTCTAATCGAAGGAACCGTCAAGATACCCGTCGCATCAAAGCTCGAAGCCTGTGGAGCTTCACTAGACTCAGTAGTCACTGCGGGTTGGTCAGCAGTCCTGGTTGTTGCTGGGCCTCCTTGTCAGGAGGAGGTCCAGATTCCTCTGAATTACTCATGGGGCTAACCGGGTCCCAAAACTGTGGATCGGGAGAAGGGTATTCGTTACTCAGGTATACTTAAGAAAATCCTTTCTTACCAGGAAAGAAAATTCGTTGCCCATAAACTAGGCAACCCAGTTAGCAAAGCAAGTCGTATTAAGTGAAGCAATATATAGTTAAAAATATCTGATGATAGTAACAAGCCCAGATATTTATATAAGTTCTCGCAATAGAATGAATCCAAGGTAGAAGTAAAGATCAAATCACATATATAATTAATCCTGAAATCACAAGAACAGCAACATGGTTAACATTTCTAAAAGTCTTCACTGCCAGACACAGCAGGGGTACTGGCTGGGGGAGGTCGGAACAATTTGGTCATTCGGGGAGTTTTCTTGATACTGAGCAGTACTGGAGGAGGCTGGCGATCCCCGAAGGCACCCGTTCAATCTCCACCTCCACAAATGGTCGAGTCATCCTCCCCAGCACCAAATAGATCCGGAGAATTTCCCGCTGTTGGATGGCGATAACTGAACTTTGAGGGGAAACCCGTGCCCGCAACAGTGGATGGTTGCCGATTGCCGAACGTCACAAGTGACACAGAACTGACACAGAAGCTGGAATTGAAGGTCGCTGTGTCCACTTGCGGTTTTCTGAAGATGTTAGTGTTACCTAATACAAACATAATAGGGCGCAGATTTTCTGATACGGAGGATCAGCCGATCGCATTCATCGGATGTAGCAAGCTTATAATACATAGGGTATGACACTTGTATGTGCTCTCTCGTATCACTTGTATCACTCTTGCTTGCTATGTGCGATTTGAACGACCGTTGTGGAAGAAATCGTTTAAAGAATGTTAATATTCTGCAGTAGTCTTACGGTACGTGTCGAATGTTTTTACCTAGCATTCGTTTGTCAAGAAAGGTGACTACTATACTCGCTTAAAGCTCGAAAACACAAAGCCTGCGTGCGTCCAATTTGTGTCTGCTTCGAGCTTTAGAACGCAAAGATAGCGTGCACATTTCTTTGAAGTGAACATACACATTTGCGGGGGGGCAACCGTTAGCGAACAGAGAATGTACCTAGAGCTGATAAAAGAGAGCTTGCCTGCTGTCACACATATATTATGTACTCTTGATACTTCTCACGAAAATGCTTTATCAATTATCCGTTAACCAAGCGTAGCCCAAACAATATGAGTCTTCGCATTTGTCGAAATAACATTCAGTTCAGACTATAGACAAAACTCCTGTAAATGGTTAGAATTTTGTGTAATTGCGATTATTTTTAAAATTGTTACTTTAATTTAAAATTTTTAGAGTAACAGCCACTAACTACGATTGCTACGACCACCAATTGCGATTGTTACTACCAGTAATAATTACGAATCAAACCAGTACTCACCATTAAGGAGCTCAACTAAGTCTTCGTCAACTGCTTCAGCTGAAGAGCATAGTTTAACGCCTCGATTCAATGTCAAACCAAACAATATCCCCATGCCAACTCGAGCCGGGAGAACCGCTAAACAGGCATGAGATGCTGGAAGCTATTGGGTCATTTTTTCTAACAAAAACTGACACAGCAGCTGATTTCGATGAGCTGAAGGTATGTTTCAGTTACCTAAAACAATTATAGGCTAAAGCACGCAGTTATTGCAACGTTGTGTAATAGATAAAAAAATGACGGAATGAAGTTAAGTGTTAATGTTTAGTCATTTAATATGACAGATAGAGTCAAAACCGCTACAACTTTTTCCAATTGTTTAGTGATTTAGTCAGTTATTGTGGAATTTACTTTCAACTGTGATTTACAAGGATGACTCCATAAGTCATTTTTAAGCAAGCATTTCAGACATCTATGCAAATTGATCAAAGTTTGCTTCGGACCATGCTGACGTGCTGAGGCTTGCCGAGGGTCATTTCTCTTGGTTTCTCCAGAAGTTAGGAGACATAAAGTTAGGGCATACTTAGCTTAGCAAGGGGATAGTTATCCCAAACTTGCAAATATTGGCCGGTTTCAGAAAACGCAGTCAAAAATTACCAAGCAAGACTGAAATTTTAGTTTTCTTAAAAAAGTTCTAAAATTTGCTTAAAACATGGCTCTTTTTGAATTATGAATATTGAATCTTTAAAACTTACAGTTAGAGGACAATTTACGATATTTCATTATTAAAGGAATCCTTCTCTTGTTTAAAAATGGAGCCAACCTGGGCGCTCATAGCCATGAGGGCTACATCAGCTGGCAAAGATCCGAAATCTCGCCGACAAACTTACCGCTGTCGGATGTCATTAAAGCTGCAACCCAGATACAGGTCAACCAAGCAAACGAATTGGGCTAACGGCATCCGCGCAACGTCTCTCAGCAAGATTGAATCTCTAGACCGTATTGAGATGCAGATCACAGGCCCTCCAGCTCTTCACATGTCTATAGCAGTTGTAATCGATGACACAGTAAATTTGGTCCATGTGCAAGGATCTAAAGTGGTTGTATCTCATGCAGATAAAACCTTGATAAAGTGCATGTGGAGAATTAGTAATCGGAATCCCCTGAAATCTAGGCCACGACATCGTCGCCCTACTCATGAATCCTGCATTCTACTGGCGCTCTGCGTCGGTAGGACGTGGCCCTATTCCTTACTACAGCATAACTGTCAGACTTTTGTAAACTTCATCCTGTTTAACCAATTAGAGTGAACAAGTGAGTAAATACAAAATTTGTTTAAATAAATTATTTAAATCTTTTTAATGGCTGAATGGGATACGCGAAATTAGTCCTCATTACAGTTGCTGTTGCGTACGCTCCTGTAAAATTAAATTGTGTCTTCTTCGACAGGTCGGTACAATAAAATTGTAGCACGCTCAAAAGTAGTTTGACATATATGTAGGCACAAATCTTCAACAGAAAAATAAAGAAGAGTTATACAAATACGTTTGTTGGGTGGTTAGCCGTTAGCGTGCATAGCATGTACCTGCAGCTGATAACAGGAACCTGCCAGTTGTCACACTCCTATATATTGTCAAGAGTACATAATAACTAAGAGTGAGACAAGCGTCGAACTCTTAGTTATTAACCTGGGAACATCGTCTGCACGATAACGGCTGACCCCCTACACAAATTGGACCCCAGTAGCCCCTCCCACAAATGTGTACCTAGTGCACATTTGTGTACCATCACTCGCTTATATGTTTATGTGTAGAAGCTCGAACGTGGCCAGCGCTGATAGAACGCTTTTGGCTTCAACACATAAACATGCCAGCGAGTGATGGATGGTACACAAATGTGTACTAGGTACTCATTTGTGGGAGGGGTCACTGGGGTCTAATTTGCGTAGGGGGTTTGCCGTTATCGTGCAGATGATGTCCAGAACCTGATAACTAAGAGTGCGGCGCTTGTCACACTCTTAGTTATTATGTACTCTTGATATTAGGTGCTCTCGGTATTACTTACCCTGTCAGTATAGTTGTTGTTAACCAGCTTTTGCTCTGCACTCATCTCACATTTTCCTTGTAGGCAGTCTACCTGTAATGGCAAAAAAGGATAAATTTGTAACAGCAAAATGAACGAAAAATACCAAGTCAACAACTTATGACAGGGGAGCAAAGTAGGAAAAACATAGGTTGCTCTGTTAAAAAATTAAAAGGGAAGCGAGTCTGTTCATGACTTGGATCGAATGCTAAATTATAAAACTTTTCTTTCACGGATATCTTTTTGCGCACAAAAGCATGATACCCGCCACGAATTATTTTTTAATGTGAATATATTTCGCCGCCTATTTGTGTTCCGTCATTGTCATTTAGTGGAAGCCTCAACCCATAAAAGCAAAGGTCACCTTTGGTGTGTTATGTTTCATTACCTGTTTTTTAACTTGTATTTTGAAAGTTTAAATTATTGGGGCTCTAGGCGCTCTTAATATTTTCTTGCAATTTGATCCATACTTATAAATCCCATTTATATCCAAAGTCACTGTTTCAACCTTCTTAAATTGATTTTCTTGAAACAAATAATTCTGGGAAGTTCAACTTGTACTGAGTTTGGGTGCATAACATTTTCAAGAGATGCTATCCGTCACTATTGCGCAATTATGATGGCAATACTGATCGAAAGGTTTGACCATATTCTTTCTGTTCTGAATGTAGAATTATATTGATAATTATAGTTTAATGAAATACAAAGCTTTCCCATACTTAAAGTCAACAACATCAATAAATTGTTGAATTACTGCCAGTTTGAGTAGTTATCATAAGCTATTGCAACAAAAGTGGAAAATGGTAATTTTTAGTTTATACGTAAACAAGTAGGCCGCAAAAGGGGTCTACAAATGCACAGACCTGTTATTATTTTTCTGCGAAAATTGTCTTTGTTCCCAACCTCCATTCACAGTTTAGAAGTTTTAGTTGGTGTTCCAACTTCACTTGACTTCTCTTATTCGTTTCAATTTCCAACTATATTATTACCCCTAAAAATGGTACCAAGGTTTTTGAGCACAATTAATAGAATACGGTACTTGGTTCAGCAAGAAACGTATTTACTCAAAATGAATTGACAGTCAAATATTTTCACCACTTAATTTTTATCACTTATGCTTATATTCATTATTTTCTTATAAGTTTTCAATTTTTGATTTGAATAGCCAATAGCTAATGATTTCTACAGTCCTCAGGCAGTTGTGGGGGAAACTATAGAAAGAAATAAAAAGGCCTAAACTGTTCCATGTAAGCAACAGCCTATACCTAAATTGCATTGCGTTGCGCTAGCGGACCGAGCTATGATGTCCAGTGTCAGAAATAAGGATTACCTACCTAACGCACCTGTGTGTAGCTCCCAAGCTGTACTGGCGCTCAAAAATGTGCAATCGTTTTGATTGCTGACAGCAAGGAAGACTGCGTGAAAGCAGTCAGTTCTCTTGCTTAACACTTCCTTGCTATCCTAATTTGCATAATCCAAGCACAAAACCTCAGCCCTAAGCTAGCCGTGTGTTGAAGATAGGGCTTCCATGTGGAGAAATGACTCACTATGTGCTAAAGATATCCATTTTCTTTTTGAACATTCCTGCTCCAGCAAGAATAAATATAGCAAATACTCTTACAATTGTTGTAATCATGCTGTCGCTGTGACCGTTGGCTTTATCCATAGCCTTAAGTTTCGAATCTTGAATGCTGGCAACTAATTCTGATAACGAAATACAAAGAATTGCAGCCACATAAATGGAAAACAACATGGAAAACAATTTTTGGGCCTGCCTATTTGACTTGAAAATGCGAAACCTTTTCCAATCCACACACTGCTGTTACAGATTGTAGTGATTTGGACGCGGTGTTCTTCTATTTAATATCTCCGAAATAGCAATCTTATCTGCTTCTATTATAGACCACTCACATTTGTTTGCAACATAGCAGTATAAGCCAAATTGTCGCCCCAATCGGCATGTCAGACGGCATTACTTTTTAGAATCAAATCAGTTTTAACATTTCTTTGCAAGAATGTATAATGACTACACTAATGACGAGATGACTGGATACAATTTGCGAATTCTAGAATTAGGTGAAAACTGCTTTTGCAGACGTATTAATAAGTATACTTATAAACAAATTAAATAATTAAAATTGAGTGTATGAATAACTAACTAAAATGATATGAAAACAGGTTTGCTTTTGGAAAGGCAACTGTATAATTTTTGCATCTCTAAACGGGGACAAAAATTTGCTTTTATTGGAAATGTTCAGTGCTGATCACTGTTTCAGTATCACCAGTTTTGCGATGTTTTTGATTAGCAAGAGTAAATAATAACTAAGAGTGTGACGAGCCTCACACACTTAGTTGTCAGCTGGCAGGCATCATCTACACAATAACGGCTGACCCCCCACAACTGAGTTCCCAGTAAACAATTCGCTCACTTGCACACTCGCTCTATGTTTATGTGTTGAAGCTCGCAAACAGCACTACTGTGTTCGCATAAATTGGGCGTGCTTGTAGCTACAACACGCAAGCGCAGCGGGAAAAATATTTGAAGTGAAGGTACTCAGCTGTTATTGTGCGGATGATGTCTGTCAGCTAACTAATTGTGAGACTCTTAGTTACTATGTACTCTTGCTTCAAGTAACAAAACTTGCGCTACCAGCTTGCCAGTCATGTTTTGCCCGTTAAATGGACCACTACCCAGCTCTTTCAGACAGATGCAGTACACAGTCTCCTGTTACCTTCCCGTATTCGTGGTACACATTTACCGACCTATTAAGAAGTAATACCCGTGTTGGCTAGAGCCCTCAAAAAGACATGTTATTTGTCTCTTACTCAGAAGAATTTAAGAAAGCTTTGTGGGAACTGGGGACGAGGACACGGCAATGCAATCAAATAAAAAGTAGACGTTGTTGTTATTTCCTATTCTATCCTTGTGTCTGTATGCTATGCAAAGCCAGACTTTTGATTACTGATTACTGACTTAGGTCATGTTTGTTGCCGTTTTGTGCTATTATCCTCTAGAAGGTGTCAGTATCATTTTCCAACAGTTACCTGCCTTTATTGAATAGTTAGTTCGGTAAAATCCGCGACTAGCCACATCTTATTATTGCATTCATAACGTCTAAGCAGCGGGAACTGAAACGAACGTTATGGATATAATGCTCCAAGTTCCAACTTCCATTCCTGTTCTTGTTCCTGTTCCTCGGTTCTGTTCGGTTCTGTTTACAAGCAAAGACATGATTCAGAACACAACCAGTAAAAGAATACAAAGTGGACAGATTTGCGGATGTGGAAGACGAACATCTGCCGCAAATCGTGGAAAAGCCAAGGTGCCAAATACGCAGAAGAAAACAACATGGAACATCAGTCCCAAGCATCACAGAAATGACCGCCGAGGACGCGGACAGGTGGTTCACCGGATTCGTTAACAGCACCAGCAAGTAGGAGGTAAGATGCAAACTACATTGCTTCAATGACATTCGTACATACAAATGCTTCAAAACCTAAACGCAACCGCTACAAGCCAAATCAAAAAACATTTCACCAAGCCAGAATCACGCACAGCAAAAAAGTTTAGCATACGTTTAAACACCAAACGCAACCAAACCAACCGCTAAACTTTTAAATGCTTTAGGGAGAGAGAGAAAACAAGAAGTTGCAGTATTTGTTGTTCGCCTTTATTTTTCTATGTGAGATTTGATCCTACAAATGGCTGAGCTCAATGCAGTGGGAAATTGGAAAATGGGGAGCTAATCGAGTTCCCCGGACTGAAAGACGGCCTGGAAACAGAAAGTTATTACCATTCTGGGGTTCTAATGCTCAAGAAAGACTTTACTCCCTATGTGCTCCACATAACGGGAGATGGTCAGGAAAGAGACAACAGCCGCTTCATAGTGAACATTTCAAGGATTGGGGACATTAGGGAACAGGACGACAAAGTCCGCATTAGGTCGGTGAATAAATGGCCCATTGAAAGCTTATTTCGGGAAGCTGCAAAGATTGTATACCACACCGTACAGTATAATATTACCAGTTGTAACTGTGATTTTATATCACATTTCCTGCTTATGCGGATGGCCTTTAGCCCCCACGTGGGTGATGGACCTAAGAAACTTTTTCTCCGAGCTATTCCGGCAACCCTGCTTCCCGTTTCATACTTGCTGGCAACGGATGTCAAGAACACCGAAGGAATAATCGACGAAAAGGCCGTTGCAGCAGCCACCCGAAATAAGACTTTCCAAGTTCTGCACAGGCGCCACCAATGCCAAAGGACTTCTGACCGGCTTCGCTAACTTACCAACACTAGCGGAGCAATACGAAAAGCAAAGGAGAAGCGAATAAGTAAGTAGCTACCAGCAGATGCTTGTTATAATAACATAATGAGTACATAATGAGTACGAAACTTATTATGTGCTAAACATGCTGGACATGCTCGGTTCGTTAACTCAGGACCCTCCCCCCGAACGTCTCAGGGAGGGTCCCACCTAACACTAATCACATGCTTTCAAACAAACGTGTGTCTGCTCGCTAATTCGCTAATTAGCTTAGGCTTACGGTAGGCATTTTATTAGAAATTTTTAATCAATTAATTATACCTTTAATTAGGTTAATGTACTTAAAAAACTAGCTTGCCAACCCTCTAGCATTTTTTCTGCTCTTTCCAATGACATAAAAATTGTCGCACAAAACAAAAATTCGTAGAAATATAGTATAAAAACAATTTTTATATCATTGGATAGAGCAGAAAAGATGCTACAAAGTTATCAAATTAGTTTTTGATTACATTAACCTAATTAGGGTTATAATCAATTATATAACAATTACCAAGAGTACATAATGTAAGAGTGTGCCACTAGGCACACTCTCTGTTATCAGAGAAAAAACTATGCTCTGCTCGCTAACGCCCCCCCCCGCAAATTAGACCCTTCACTTCAAAGAATTTTGTGCGCTATGTTAGTGTTCTAAAGCTCGAAGCAGGCACAAAATTCGCGCACGCACTTAAGCACATAAACATTAAGCGAGTGAGCGTACCCCCGTTTCGACTAGGTACTGATTTGCGGGGGGTCACTAGGGTCCGATTTGCGGGGGGGGGTGTGCCGTTAGCGATCAGAGCATAGTTTTTGCTCTGATAACGTAGAGTGTGCCTAGTATCACACACTTATATTATGTACTCTTGCAATTACTAATAAAATGCCTAACGTAAGCCTAAGCTAATAAGCGAATCAGCGAGCAGACACACGTTTGTAAGAAAGCTTGTTATTAGTGTTAGCAAGAGTACATAATAACTAAAGGTGGATTCATAGTTCCAGACGCAAGCAGACGCGCGCAGACGCGCTTCGACGCGCGTACGTAAACGTCTGCATGCGTTCGTGAGCATGAATACGCTACAATTATTTTTAAACGGTTAAAACGGCATGTTACAATCTGAAGCGTCGACGCGCGTCTACGCGCGTCTGTCTGCGTTCGCGACTATGAATGCACCTTAAGAGTGTGACAAGCGTCTAGGTGACAACTAGGTACACATTTGTGGGAGGGGTTACTGGGGTCTAATTTGTGGGGGAGTCAGCCGTTATCGTGCAGATGATGTCCCAAGCCTAATAACTAAGAGCTGGACGCTTGTCACACTCTTAGTTATTATGTACTCTTGGTGGGACCCCCCCCCCCGAGGGTCATCGAGGGAGGGGGTGTCCGAGTTAGCGAACCGAGCATGTCACGCATGTTTAGCACATAGTAATGTAAGAGTTTCATACTCTTATTCTATTAAGTACTCCTGTTAATATTAAAAATGCGATTGCAAGTGCAACAAAAAATTAGTTTTCAAACCAGCGAACTATTGAGTGTAAAACTTTTGCTCACAGATTACAGAGTGGCCAATTTTCCGGCAGTAATGGTAATGCCTGTACCTTGTCTAGACCGGGAGGAAGGAGGCTTTGACCCTCCCCAGATTCTTCGATGTTAAGATCAACTCTTATACATTTCAACATGCATGCTATATTTTTGTCGTTTATTCGTAGGAATTGCGTCGCATGCGTAGCAGTCCGGTGAAAAGCCAATGATCATCCACGACTGTTTAAAAGGGTTTAAAACACTTTTTAAAACTGTTTAAAACAACTTCCCTCCTAGCAGAAAACATATTTTCAGATACGAAATGAGATTAGGCTAATTTCAGTTTAGTTTATTTCGGTATATATTTATCAGTATATACTGTATCAAACGGTAATTAACTTGTTTTCAGATATGGTTTGAATAGGGTTGGCCCCGGGCCGTGTAGCGAGCTCCGGGCCCTGGGCCGGGCCCGGGCCGGGCCGGCCCGGTTCAGGCCCGGGCCCGCAAAATTTAGAGTTGGGCCCGGGCCGGGCCCGGCCCGGCTCTGTCTGTGACAGAGTGACACAGCAACTGGAATTGAGGGTGGCTGTGTCCACTGGCGGTTTTCTGAAGGTGTCAGTTTTGCACCACTGTTCAATAAAACTTTTATTAGGATGCGACTATTAAAGAGATTGCAATTGTCATAACTACTAACTTTAAGACTAGTTTGGTGATCAGCACTGATAGCATGCCATATAGGAGTCTTGTTCTCTTTAATTAAGACAAATTCAAATTAGAAGTATTTAAGTGTTAAAAACATTTAACGCATTTAACATTTTAAGCACTTACTCTAATGATTTGATTAACTACGTGCAAGATTACCTAATACAAACATACTAAAGTCTGAACAAAAATGTAGAAAGCGAAATTGTTTTTATATCTCAAAAATGCTTCAAGATAGCTACCATAAAGTATATATTTTCTGAACCGGAATGATGAGATCTTTCTTTTCGTGAAAAACATTTCTTGAAATTTCCCGTGCGATTTCAAAGGGCGCCGCTTTTATATGTACAGAAAGATTGGTACATGGTACTTCCGCCATTTTTTCAGGAAAATTTTCCCTTGTTTGAAAGTTCTACACTCCGAATTTCAACTTTTTGGTTGCAAATTGCGTGTGTTATTTCATTTTTTCGATTTTCCAAATTCCTTCGATCTTTGAAGCTTTTTCGACTTTGACTGGCTACTACTCATGACTCGCTCAGTGGAAAAATTTTTCGATTGGATTTTCAGGACCGCCTAGGCGTCAGTTTGACCTATTGTATGTGGTATTGAAACAATTTCAGCTGGTTTTTGGTGTCTTTGATGTTTGCCGCCTTGATTTGCCTGAGCCAGTGTCAACTAGCAAAAACCAGCTGAAATAAGGAAAATTCTTTAAAAATTCATTGCTGCCACAATATAAGTCGTAGCCATGAAAAGTTTATATCGTTGGATTCACCGCAGATTGAACTTTGATTATTCTGTTTTTACTCACCTTTGCTAGAATCGCTACTCTATGGTATTTTGGGTCAAAGAGTGGTATTGTTCGAAAAAATTACTTTCAAATTTTGAAATACCACATATATCAGGTCAATCTGACGTCTAGGCGGTCCTGGATTTCCAGGATATTAAATTGACTGAGAATTTATAGAAAATTTTCTTGTGATTCTTTGCTTAGCCTCGGGATCAAAATCTTTTGACGGACGCACTATAGCCTCGGCCGGCTACGATGGGCCAAAATTGCCATAATCACTGTTTTGGCTAAAAATTGATGAAACCCTTCCGGTTCGGTTCTGGTTCCGGTTCCGGTTCGGTTACAACCGGTTCTAGTAGAACTGGCCCCTATGAAGCTCTTCATACTCTTTTCGGGAAGATTAGATTTGCAGGATAAGCGCTGTCAACATTCTTTTCGCACAAACTGTTTGCCAATCAATGCAGAACACCAAAGGCGTGATAAAATACATAAGTCAATGACTGTATCGGAAAGATATTACTGAATTATGTTTGACTGAAGATTCGAAACAATCTCATCTGAACAATCTCATCATAAAACTAATATTATAATGTAGAAATACAAAAAGTAGTCAAAAGTTGGAGAAAATTGAAAATTTAATGCAAATTGTAAATTTTCCAGTACAGTTTGCTGAAATTTAGCAGTAAAATTTGTGTGAACAAACGTGACTTAGACCCGCTCAGACCCGCGGGTACCCACGACCCACTTTCAACTCTGCGCAGAAGTCTGTGGGATCTGTGGGATTTCTTCAAAGCAAAGGCATAGCAAAAGCATTTACAAAATCGTCCCCGAGTCAAGGAAACGCGAGTGTGGAAACTTCTGGTTGTAAAAGTATTTCAGAGATACTTATTGTTGAAATGTGATATTTGGTATTCCCAATACTGAGTGCTGCTGTTGCCGTCGTCGTAGCCGGCTTTAGTTTGGGGCTTGGGCTTGTTTTTGACCACGCTGTGTTCAAATGTTACAAACTCATGATTTCATGAAATTCAAGTATTTTCCGTTTCCAAGGTGGGAACCCAAAAATTTAGAAACCGAGGGAGGGGGCAGGGAGGATCACGTCAGGATGGCAACATGAAAAACATGTATAGTATCCTGACTGTTATCTCCTTCGGGAAACTTGCCGAGAAAGTTAAGATGTGGCAGGCAGCCTGTCAAGAGGTGCTGCTGCTGCATCTCCGTTACAGTGGACCTAATGAACCTATAAATCGAATCCTACTCTGGAGTCAAATTTATCTTATGATGAAATGAAATGACGACATTTGGAGGCAAGAAAGTTTCAAAAAAAGTTAAATTCTAAGATTTAATCCGTTATGTACATAGCAACATGGCATGTTGCCGTAGTTTTCGAAATTTAGCAAATATCACATATTTGCAGTTACGAAACTATTGGAGAAATATGAGAAATAAGAAATCAAGTTTTCCTGACAATGTTACACAAGACGATATTTTGGACGTTTTGGAAAAGGCGCCTCACACCTGCCTCGTCCCGCTGTGGAAGATTATTCTAACCTACTGTAGTACGTTGATTTCTGTGTCCGTATTCAGTAAACTATTCTGGGGCGACGTGTTGAGACTTAAACAGTTTGATTCATCTATGTTGTAACTAGCAATAGCAAAGTTTGGTGAATTCTTGATACGGTCACACTGTGAAAGATTTGCCGACATTGACGATTATGGCTTACAAACTACCCAAGCGTGCAATGCGTCTGTCGTGCTGAATTACTGGGGCAGACAACGAGGGCGCAAGAAATCTACCGAAAATACCAATGCGCACTTTCGTCTACGTTCAGGTAACTAAACAGTTTAACGTCTCAGAAATTATCAGTTTCTCTGTTTGGCTTTTTTCTTTTCTCAATTAGAATTTTATAATTTCTACGACTCATGTTTGCAACTTCACCGCTCCTTTCTAGCTTGAATATGCGTATGTATTTAAATTCTAGAGGCTATTTCGGAAATCTGAAACCGTTGTCCTTCTCTTCCTGTGGAGGCTGCATGATGAGCGCTCCAGCGGTGACAGCAAAGCCTAATATTTCAGTACCCGCTATTCAATTGGGCTACACAAGCCATACAATGCGAACGTCCTCAACAAGCAAGAAATTTCTATCGGGACTTTCTATACTAGACGGCAAGTATATACAGAGTTGGAAGTGGGTCACGGCACCCACGGGTCGACTTTCAAGTCAGTAGATACCCGCGGGACAAAGCGGGTCAACAGTCACTTTTGTTCACACTAATTTTAGGCTAAATTTTAAGCTAATTTTACTAGAAAATTTATTGCAGTTTGCATTCAATTTTCAATTGTTCAAGTTTACATATGTTTTGCATTTCTACGTTATAATATTGCTTTTATGATGAAATTACTTCGATTCTGATTTATAAATCTTCAGTAAAACATAATTCAGTAATATCTTTCTGGCACTGTCCTTGACTTGCGTATTTTATCACGCAAAAGTCTTTGACGTTCTGCATTGACTGATCAACCGTTTGTGCGACAATAATGTTGACAAGTTATATCCCCTGCTAATCCAAATCTTTCTTAAAAAGAAGAGCTGCTTCCAGTAAATAGTTTTATAATGTTGAGCTTGGAATTTCGACATAGTTAGAAGTATTATGATCATTCCTAATTCGACTTTTTATTCCGCTAGAGTGGTTATTCCGCTAGAGTGGACTATCTATTATGGAATTGTCTTATGTTATGCGTGTAATTGCTCAATAGGCCCTGAAAATAGCCTATCTTTAACATGTGTCTAGCTACATATGGCATCATTTTTTGCTTTAACTTTATGCAAATTAGCTCTAAGCTCAGCTATCTAAACTATTGCTATATAGTTCGAATTCGGATCAGTTCTCTGTATCACAACAGGTCTGAACGGTGCTCGGGTTTAATGTTTCGGTCGGGGCCGCCCAACGAAAACTTTTTGAGTTCTGCTTTTCCTTCAATTTTTTGGACCACCAGACCCCCGCCCAAGATGCGTCCTGTGTCGTGTGCACCCACCCACTGAACGCCATTCTGAAAAGCATTTGTGCTTTTCTAAAAGTTTGCTTAATTTAAAGATTCTAAACCTTGGTAGAAAGCAGCCACTTGCAACTATTTACTGCATCTCTCAAGGCAGAGATCAATCTGCTGATTAAATTCAGAAATATTTCCTAACCGATTGAAGGAGAGTTGTATCAAATGCTTCGGTTTTGACAATGGTTGCTGATCTGCGAAGCCATTCAAACGACGCATTAAATGAATGTTGACCTTCAGCATCATAACAAATATATATTTTAATTATGGAAATCTGCTTTCAAGTCCAGGAAAGCTCGCGCAAACGGCTGAACCTCATAATGCACAAGCAACTATGAGGTATATTCCATGCAAAAAACGTGACTGAAAATTTTTATCATTCATAGAACTAAAACTTGGAGTAAAATACCAGCAATCTGCATAATTTTAGAAAGCCTCTGCAACAGGGATTTGGAAAACGGGAAAATATTTTGGCTTTAATTCACGGAATAACCTAAGATTTGCAATATTCCACAAAATTTAACCTGAAAACAAACTCTAAACCAGGAATTCCGAAAACCGGATTGAGCGGATTTAAATACTTTCCCTTAGAGTGCATTTTAATGCCTGTATAAACTCATGAGGAGATGAATAGCTAGTATTGTAGAACAAATTATTGCTGTCGGTTCTATTGGATAAACTGTATCGAACAAGCAATATTTTGTGCAAAAGGTTAGAAGTATTCGCTGGACGGACATTTTCAGTAATTGTAAACCTGCTGCGCAGCTAATTATTTTATAAGGAGCTATCACTTGCTTACTACAGAAAATATACGTGCAAACATTGTCTGAATATTTTTCAAAGTTTCAGGAATTTACTCTTATATGGCCAGAAAACCTGAAACAATTCAGCATTACCTACATGCTAGCAATTGGTTCCGTCAGATTCATGCATTTGAGAAATTGTTGATGAGCTGTTAAAAAGCTTAATCTTAAGTATGAGTCATCAATCAGAGCAGAGAATAAACTTTCCGATTGTGGAATTGCCATTAATACATGAGCAAACACATATGCGTAATTTCTACATGAATCGGAAAAAGAATTTCTTTGGAATGAAAGACAAAATTTCACACGCAAATCATATAAGCCCTATCTTAAACCATTATGCACACGCATCTACGGTGAGGAATATCTTTGTCAAGCAAAATGCATGCGAGGGCCCGGGCCGAGCAAACATAAGAGACCTGCTGCGCTGAGGCGCAGCAGGAAAAATCCGATTTTGTGAATCCCGAAAATTGGGGGTGGGGGTAGGGGGAAATAGTTCGTACTTAAAAAGATGTTTAACCCGTAAATTGCTTTCGAATTATATCAATCTTGTGGGTATTAAAAAGTTTCTTAAATCATGAAAATTTGAAATCCAGGAATTCCCAAAATTAGGTGCATTTTCAAGAAATGAATAAAAGAATGCAGCTTAACCAACAATATTCGAAGATGCAAACAGATTTTGGCGAGATATTGTATATTGTAGATAGTATTTAGCGTGAATGGAAGCAGAATTGCTGATTTTCCAGATTGTCTACACCTCCTGTTCCAGATGATTCTAATCATTTGTATTTCTGTGCTTTACTTATGCTGCAAATGGCCAAGCTTTGAATTGAACTCTTTGTAATTGAAAATGTATTAAATAGACATGTTCGTTTCATGCCCGCTGCGCTTCTCAGGTTGTTAGTCTGAACATTCTTTCTAGATTTATTTAATTTGGTACAATACATTTTCAAGTCGGTGTTTCTCGCGATCAAACTCAATGCTTGTAATAAAACACCACTGGTACTCTAAGTGTTCAAAGAATATGAAAGTAAAAGTTTTAAATATTCAGAGTTCTCGGCCGAGGAATCATGCCCTTTTTGGGCACTACTTGTTATTCCTGCTAGAGCAGGAATGTATAAAAAGGAATGTACTATGTTCAGTGCATTGTGAGTCATTTCTCTATTCAGAACCCCTATGTTCAACATAGGGCTAGCTTAGGTGGATTTTTTGTATGCAGGCAGATTATGCAAATTAGGTTTAGAAACTATTAAGCAACTGAATTCACAGTCTTCGGCTGTCAGCAACCTAAACGGTTGCAGTTTTTTGAGCACCAGTGCGGCTTGGGAGCTGCACATGGGTGCATTAGGTAACTGACGTTATCAAGACGAATTTTAATCTAGATTCCCTTATTGTGATATTTTCACTTGGGGGTTGGATTTGTAAATTGTCAAAAAATTTTAGGAAGTGTTGGATGAGTTTATATTAATCAATACTTTAAAGTTCAGTTTACGCTTTCGCTTTTCAAGTTTTATCAGTTAGAGTTTCAGTATAGATGAAAAATTGTTTTGCAACATTTCTATTTGTAATCTTTCATTATATATTCACTGATGTGGGCCCCCTCTATTTCCACTTCAAACTGTATAAGAGTTGACCACCATTTGACCTCTCTATTAGATTTCAAATTGGAAATGGCACAGCAGGGTGCGCAATAAACTCGTTAAGACTTGGATTTAACTTGGGGGCCCCTGCTACGGTTATCAAGCCGAATTTTAATCTAGATTCCCTTGTCATATTTTCACTTGGGGGTTGGATTTGTAAATTGTCAAAAAAATTTTAGGAAGTGTTGGATGAGTGTAGTCGTACATGTCGATTCAGTCATTGCCGGAATCAGATTCAAACGATATTACTTAAGCTTAAACAAGGACAATCAGAATAAAACATTTTAATAAGTCTAGAAAATTAGATTACTGCGTCCAAGACTTAAAATAAAGTGAGTTAATTGCATGAAAGTATATAAGTTGAAAAAAATCGTTAATTCCGCTATTTGATTAAGTCAGTTAGTCAATTAACATTGCAAATAATTCTACAGACTTCATTAAAATTTATTAAAATTCAAAAACTCTACTGATAGTAACCTAACGGTGACCATACGATTGATAGACTGTTAGCTCTAAATTATCAGTCAAAAGCTAACACTGTTGATGTATATGTAACAATCGGCCGGTTGCACTAAATGTGACTAACATTTAATTAGACTAACTTGTAATTAAGTTCTAATTAAGGCCATTTTCCGTTGCACCAAATGGAAAGTTAGTTAGATTTTAATTCTAGTCAGGGGTAAGATTAACATTTGACTAACTTCTGACTAACATCTTATTAAAATCTAACTAAAATCTAACTAAAGTCATCATGTGACATTAGCTTGTACCTGATTTGCTAGAGCTCATCTGGGAAAATACTGATTGGTTCTAGAGCTAATCAGATTTTTAAAATCTAACTAGCTATGGTGCAACGGAGAATCTGATTGAAATAAGATTAAGACTAGCTAATAACATTTTAGTTAGAAGTTAATCATATTTGGTGCAACCGGCTGAAACACTGTTAGATCTACTGTTATAACACTGTTAATTATCAGTTAACAGTGAGGTAACAGTGTTAGATTATTGAAATTTGAAGGTGAATCAAAAATCAAAAATCAGAATTGCAAAATTTTGCACCTGCATCAAAAATCAAAATCAAAATGTTTGGTTTTGAGCGAATCAATCTTTTTGATTTTTGATTTTTGATGTAGCGTCTTCTTTTCCAGTATGAAAAAGTGTGGTTCCAGTATGCATAACTGGCTAACGTCTTTCTTAACCGCACTGAAGAAAACGAGCAAATCTATTGAAACTTGGTTTGCTGATGTTTTTCCAGTTCTTATATATTGTTCCTATATATAGTTGTTTTTATATAGAATACTAAACACTGTTCACCGCGGTGACACCGCTACTGCTAATACGGTAATATAGGTATATTTAACACATTTAGGATCTATCTGCACCAGAGATGGAACCGGGTCACCGGGTCACCGGGTCAGTTCGGGTCACTTTTTGGACCGGGTCACCGGGTCACCGGGTCAAGAGCTTCGACCCGGTCTTGACCCGGTTTTCTGAATTTACAGATTGCAGATTCTGCACTATTAGTCTTTTAAAAAGACTTAAATTTTAAAAAATTTAATTTTTAAAGGTATATGTTGGATACATCAAGGTTGAAGAAAACGTTATTACTCATTCACTATTTGGACATTCACTAAAAGAAGCCAGTATTATGTCAAAACTCAAAATGCAGCTTAATATTTTGTCTCTTTAATGAATACAGTGAAACTAATTTTGGTTTTTCCTAAAAGTTTTTAGCTTTTATTGCACTCCAGGAGTGTAATTTTCCAGATCCCTTGCATCATTCGATTTCTATATCAAATAGCTAGTGACCCTTCTTTAATTTTTGTGAAACAGCCCTTCATTGTGGAGAAATTAGCTAAAATGACTATGTAGCGTGGATACTGGATTTTGCATACTTTTCCCAACTTTGGAAAGCGTTGTAACTAGAAAGCAGCAATCGGTGCAACTAAAAATGGGCCCCGGGCTATTTTTGTGTAAAACACGTCTAGTAAGTGGCAACTCCAACATAGTAACATAGTAAAGGTTTCCAAATTTGGTCATGTTTTTGCAAAAACTGTGTACATTTCTGGATCGTTGAGCAAGAATCTGAAATCCGTTTCTCGGTTAAGCTTTTCGTTAGCTCTCAGCAGGCTTATACATTTTTTGTATTTTGTATTTGGCCTAGCATCGTTGGGTACAAAAGGAGACCCGATAGATGCTGCTCTCCGCCGACTACTGAAAGGCAGTCAAGAAGAGACGGAGAAGCGAAGGCCAAGGACAGAAAACAAGGCCCCCAAGCCAGACTAACATGCGGTTATTGGCCAGGGTCAGCACTGCTGAAATAGCCTCAGTCACCCCAGAGGCAGCTGTCGTCGTTTATCCGACGACAACTGTCCTCCGCTTATCAACAGTGACTAGGATGGCGGAAACCTAGCTTGGCTTGCTCGCAAAGCCTTGAAAAAAAAGTGGCTGAAAGATTGGAAAACTGCCTTCCATATAGAAGCGTATATATGTTAAAAGCAATAAAAACTTATTGCCAAGAATAAATAAAATGAAACTTAGCTAAAAATACCACCGGTCAATCCAACAGCCGCTATGAGGCCGTTAAGCGAAAGACTTCGCCAGTCGATTTCGTTCTTGTAAATTTCCTCCAACAAGCAGCTGCAACCAACCATCTCATCCACATTATCTTTGTAGTCGGGCCTTTGGTCGGAGGTCGACCGCTCCTCTTCGAACTGCCCCAGTCGTAGGCTTCCTTCGGTGACATCTTATTATCAGGATCAACAGCCACTTATTATCATCATTATCAATTATCATCATCAACCGTCTTCCAACACATACCTTACGATAATTGGAAGTTGTTGAATTAATTCTTCAAAAGCTGCTTGCTTTCAGCCAAGCAGAGGAGCAGATCCTATGACTGTATTTAATCCTAGATCAGGCTTATACATGCTAATTCCTAAACTTACATCTTTAGCACTGTGAGCTAACGAAAAGCTTAAGGTGGTGATTCCTTTTGGGCACATACTGTTGGTTGTCGTCGTAAATCAAGATGAAATTTGGCGACTTTCCAAAATACGTTCTTTTAGCATTCTAATTAATGTTGTCTCCCGGCCGGTTTTTTGACTCGGTCGGCCGGACCCGGCCGGCCGAGCTTGTGAACCCGGCCGGCCGGCCGGCTGGCCGGGCCGGCGGCCGGCCGTTTCCGGCCGGCCGGGTCAAACATTTGAGGAAACTTTCCGAAATATGTTCTTTTAGCGTTCTAACACCCTCCGCACAATCCCGATTCAAAAATTCGAGATTTCCCGTCAGGGCGGTTTTCCCAATTTCTGAAAGTTTGGCAGCAGCTATACAGTTATGACTATATTCATTCAAAAGATCTCGTTGAGCTTCATGTTTTTGCTTTTCAAAGCAACGTTCTAGCTTTTCTGTACCGTGACATATATCCAATTTTCTTGTTTTGGCGTCGAAAACTTGTCATTTTTGCAGAAATCAAATAATCCATCATTTATCGAACTATGCAAGCTGTAAAATCAAACTAAGGGCGTCGATCTGAAGGACTCATAGGGGCTAATTATCCCACGCATGATCATCTTCCAACAGCCATCCCGTAGGCTGCTATCATGAAAAACGTAATCATGAAAAACGACCAAGTTTTTCCAAAGATTGTGGAGCACTCACCATGCAAGCTGGAGGGCTGCTACTTCATAGATGTGTTCAGTACAAATATAGTCAGGAACGTTTTTTTAGTTGCCCCGATTATATACTGCTTTCTAGCTAAAGTAATCGCTTGACAAATTTGGAAAAAGTAGGCAAAATACAGGTTACGCACAGATTCCAGGTTATTTCTCCATAACGAAGACCGATTTCACAATAAATAAAAAATCGTCCCAAGCTATTTGATTGAGGTATCGAATGATATAACCGATGTCTCGCGAAAACAATTACTTGAGTCTGCAAAAAATCTGAATAATTATACTTCTTCTAAATTGTGCTAAAAATATTTTGGAAAAGCAACATTATTTTGATGGCATGCATTAAAAGAAAAAATGTCAAAGTGCATTCTGATATAAAAATGGCTTCTTAACGATTGGCTTCTTAAGCAATGAATGAGTAATAATGGTGCAAACTTTGTGTGACCAAAGGGAATCACCACCTTAAGCGAAAAACGCATTTCGGAATCCCGCTCATCGATCCAGAAAACCCCCACATGAAGCTTTTCAGCAAAATCCGGGACATAAAGTTTTCGGTTCCCCTTACAAAACTTGAAAATATTTTAACTTTTTTAAAACTTAATTTTTTAAAATTTAAATTTCTTAGTGCATGTCGATTTTTACACACAGGTGTGCGTATACGGAATTAACACCTGATTTTTAAATAATTTTAACAAAATGCGACCGCTGTAAACAAAACATTAAAACTGCGTTTTTATGTTTTTCCGGGGAAAACAAAAAGGCGTTGGCTTCGAATTTGTTTTCAGGCAATTATGAATTAGAAATTTGAGAAACAAGTGCGAAAATTGAGAAAATTGAACACAGTGCAATGCAAGCTTGTATATTGTGCACGTATATTGTGTATATATGTACATGTATGTTTGGCCTGAAAATAATCCGGGGCTATATAACTTAGTATCCAGCTTAGTGTTGTTGACCGGCCGAAATTTTCGTCGGCCGGCTGTTACCGGCCGGCCGAGCTTCTGAAGACGGCCGGCCCGCCGGCCGAACACGGCGGGCCGGCCGACGGCCCGGCCGGCCAGAAACGGCCGGCCGGCCGGCCGTTCGACGGCCGAACCGGCCAAAAACGGCCGGCTGACGAATCAAAGACTAAAAATGGCCGACAGGCTGACCCATGAGTGCCCGCCGGCTGGACGTTTTCCACCCGGCCGGTCAACAACACTAATCCAGCTACCTCCTTCTCTTCGGCTGTGATTTGGTCGTTAAAGCCAGTTTTTGCGTTGAATCAAAAACCAAAAATCTAAATAAAATCAAAATTATGGAAATTTGAGGACGCATCAAAAATCAAAATTACATGATTTCGCACCTGCCTCAAAAATCAAAATTCCAAAAAATAGCCCTACATCAAAATTCTGAAAAAGACGAAATCAAAACAGCCAGTGTAAGCCTAGTTGTTCTTGTAAGATTTTTTCCTATTCATCCGGAATTGAGATCCACATTGTTTGATCCCGAAGAACGAGAGTAGTGGTGTCTGAAGAATAGGATGGCGGTGGTGACTGACTAGAGAACTCTGGATTTGATCATTAGGATAAGCTTCATGCAACAATAGCTTATAAAATATAGGTCCAACTTTGTCAAGACATTACAAATAGATATTATGAAAGCACTACTGCAAAAGTTTTTAGAAAAGAATGGATTAGCTTTCTACGTGTATTGATACTTTTTAGTGGTTATTAACATATTCAGCAACTACGAACACCGGGTACATACGGGTCAGAGCTAATAATTCCATGTTCACACACTAAGAGGTATCCGCCCAGAAATTTCGTTTCTACCTTATTGTTTAGAGCATATTGTTCTAATTGCAGGCTTAATAAATACGAAAACAACCCCTAGCCCTAACCAACTAACTAGGATCTTTTCAAGTTAAAACAGCTTTATTATTGTATTATACAGAACCGCTCTTAAAAATGAATTAAAATACAAAATAAGTATGTAGCTACAATACAAATTGCAAAACAGACAGCAGCCAAAGATCCAAAAAGGAAACACTCAACAAAAACTTGTTCAAAATTACAATTCAAAACAATGCTAAGTTTCGTATAAAGTTACAGAGAAAAGACATTTTGTAGTGGCCGAAATAAAATTTTGAACCTACGTTGGATTCATTATTTGCAGTTTCATAAATTGTTGCAAGTGAAGGAATGCAGATTTAAAAGTGTCCAAGTTTGTAGTTATATTTAAAGCTATACTTCAGCTCAGCGGATCATCAGACATGAAATAAAATGAAGTTACGAGAAAATTACACTACAAATGTTCAACACATCCTAAATTACAAATAGTTATTGAAATTGAAAACTAATTCACTACAACAAAAGTTGACTACGTTGGGGCAATGAAACTACAAAATTACAGATTAATCAAAATACAGTGCCAGCAACGACACAACCTCACGTGTTCACACAAAACAATACAAATAGTACTCTTCTGCATATTATATCTACTGTATAGACCTTGGAATAAAAAGAAAAACCTGCTAACTTTTGCAATACGAAGAACCATAACATACACATATTATTGTAATCAGAAGGCAAACCTAAAATTATTGTGAGCAGAACAAGTATATAAGCAAGTTCACAAGGAACAAGGAACACCATAGTGCAGAGTGAAAACCAACTTGACGTGTTCTACAAAACGCTGACTTTCACTGCCCTATTTTAGTGAAAGAAACGGACCCAGTAGAACATAACTTTGGGGTCAACTCTTTCATAAAGAGTTCTCTCTCTCCTCCATACAGTAACAGAGGGTCAGGTCCGGGGGTGGCTCTGGTCCCAAAAACATTTCTAGTGGGTTTGTGCGTTGAATCCAGATTTTCAAGGTGGCTTGTTCAACAACCAGCATCAATTGACGTAATTAATTTTTTCCAAAATTAATGTTAACAGGCAATAAAATGGTGCAATTTTCTTAAAAAACGTTCAACAAAAATTCAAATTTTTTAGTCAATTTCCATGAAAATTGGACGAAAGTAACAAAAAACTTCCGGCCCAGCCGGAAAGTTTTAGAAACATGTTTGTAGTTTTGTACCTTGTCCGGGTTGGGACTCCGAGGCGATTTCGGGGCAGATCCCCTTAAAATTTTGGAATTTTTTAGGGGTAGACCACCCCCAGAATCGGACCCCGCGTTAATGTATGGTTGGGAGGAGGAGGGCTTGGATCCCTACAGCCCCCCGTGCTAGCAATCGACGGACAGACACCTTCCTAAATAACACAGCTTAACCTA
Organism: Trissonchulus latispiculum; assembly: GCA_030248195.1. NCBI lineage: Eukaryota > Metazoa > Nematoda > Enoplea > Enoplida > Ironidae > Trissonchulus > Trissonchulus latispiculum. The sequence continues at coordinate 61,406 of JASAND010002625.1, forward strand.
CTGAATTCAGTCTTAAAAGTCTTCACCGCCAGACACAGCAGGGGTACTGGCTAGGGGAGGTCGGAACAGTTTGGTCATCCGGGGCGTTTTCTTGATACTCAGCAGTCCTGTGGACGGCTGGCGACCACCAAAGGCACCGGTTCGATCCCCGCCTCCACAAATCGTGGGATCATCCTCCCCAGCACCAAAGAGATCCGGCGAATTTCCCACCACTTGACGGTGATGGCTGAACTTTGGCGGAGGGGGACCCGCACCAGCACCAGGAGCAGTGGACGGTTGCTGGTCTTCGGAAGTGACACAGAAGGTGGAATTGAGGGTGGCCGTGTCCGCTGGCGGTTTTCTGAAGGTGTCAGATTCGGCCGCCATTCGGCCAGTAGTGGAGGCTGTAGGCTGTTGGTTTTCCTTTGCCTTCTAGAACAAGACAATCCTCGAGTAGTCTTTGACATTAGATAAGTTGCACTTTGTGGGGCAAATTTTCGAGACTACGGGGTAGAATGGGCTTACATAATAAGTAGAATGTTCTAAAAATACATTAGTACCAAGAGTGCATAATAAATTGCACTTTATATTACAAGAAGAGTAAGCCACTAGAGGGCTCCTCTTCTTGGCATTGCGTGACGGTGCTCCGCTCACAATACGCGAATGTTCCCCCGTTTGGTGGGGGGGGGGGGTACCAAAAAAGGTCCCCGTTTGGTGCGGGGAGGGTATGCAGAAGGAGTCCCCGGTTGGTTGGGGGGGTAGGCAGAAGGGGGGTTGCCGTTTGGGGGGGGGGAGTCGCCAAACCAGGCTAAGATTGGCTGTTGCCAACCCCCTCCCTCAAACGGGGACCTCTTTTGCCTACCCCTCCACCAAACGGGGACCCATTTTCGAATAGAACAAAAACTACCGTAATCCTCTGCTCTACCCCCCCCCCCCCAATCAAACTGGGAGGGGGTCTCTGCACTCTGGTTGGCTGTTGGCTGCCCCCACCAAACGGGGACTTCTTTTCTGCCACCCCCCCACCAAAAGGGGGAACATTCGCGTATTGTGGTCGGAGCACCGTTACGCAATGCCAAGAAGAGGAGCCCTCTAATGGCTTACTCTTCTTCTTATATAGTGCAATTATGCACTCTTGTTAGTAATAGCTTCCGTGAGAAATAATAAATGATTAGAGACGTACGGTTTATTATATATTTGGTTAGAATGGTTTCGCTGCAGTGTCAAAAAACATTAAACAACCTATATATTAGCAGTGCATGCGACCTTAACCAGACCAGATTTCACGATACAGGCGGCTCATCAGTGGAGCTATCAGCTGTATGACAGCGAGCTTTCTGGAAGACAATAACGTAATGTCTGAGGACACTAGGCTAAGAGATGATAGGTCAACCAACCTCTGACATTTTATTAGGATTAAACCCTATTTGGGCGGGAGGGGGGCCGAGCCCAATTTACAAATATAATTAAATTTTTGGCGAAAAATTAGCAATTTTAAGGTAAAAGCGCAAAAAATCGCTGTTTTTATGCTTAAAATGAACTTATTATAAGTCCAAAAACTAGCTAAAAATTGAGAAGATTTTTGAAAATTTCACCTCAAAAACTTAATAAATTTTTCGACACCTTTGGGCGACCCCCAAAACAGTGGGGGGGGGGGGGCGAAAGTGGGAGGGTGCTGCCATAGCTAACACTGTGTACAAGAACCAAAAATGCTCCTTCGTCGCATGTAAAATACATATGAGTACTCTCAGGCAGGTTGTACAAACACGGAAACTAGCCTATAAAATGCATATGAGTGGCGTTGAGGTTGTAAATTAAGGAAAACAAGTTGCAACGGCTTAACATATGAGCCTGTCCTACAACGAGGCTCATATTGGCGTATGTCATAACTCATAATATAATTTGTCGATATTTGACCTTCATAATTAGCACGTAAAGCTTTTCATTACAAAATTGTCCTTTACACATCTTTACACATACGGCATGCCACTCTGCGCTCTGACTCAGAGCCAAGTGGGGAAAGCATTACGTATGTGAGAGTAGTGTGTCATAGTGTTCCGAGAATACAGTAGGTGTACTATAGTGCTTCCGGAAATAGTAGGTGCCATGGTGTTTCGGGAAACATCAGCTTGCATGCACAGTTCAACTTGAGGTGTCGCAGTTCACTTCGTTCAGTCCATTTCTTTCAGGCCACAATGTTAACATATTTCTATTCATTCGTTTTTTCTTTAATATGATGGCCTGATGATCTTTAAGAAGACTGCACTGTGACGCCAATATGAGCCTCGTTGTAGGACAGGACAGGCTCATATGTTAAGCCGTTGCAACTTGTTTTCCTTAATTTACAACCTCAACGCCACTCATATGCATTTTACAGGCTAGTTTCCGTGTTTGTACAACCTGCCTGAGAGTACTCATATGTATTTTACATGCGACGAAGGAGCATTTTTGGTTCTTGTTTTCCATTCTTTTACATATGTATGCGCAAAAAAGAACCAACATAATATATTTCCGAACACCACGCGCAAGCAGATATATACTATTTTGACACTTTTGGAAAATTTCATATTTGACTCAAAATCGCTTATGTCCCCACACCCCACCCCACCACAGCACTCTACAGCCACTTTGAGCATGCAATTCTATGACAAAAGTTGCTCAGCTCGCTTAGGGCTTTCATTTGGTACCAAATTTGACCACTTTTGAAAAATTTCATTTTTGACCGAAAATCCGCCTAAGTCCCCACCCCACCCCACCACAGCCCTCTACAGCCATTTTGAGCATGCAGTTCTATGACAAAAGTTGCTCAGCTCGCTTAGGGCTTTCATTTGGCACCAAATTTGACCACTTTTGAAAAATTTCATTTTTGACCGAAAATCCGCCTAAGTCCCCACCCCACCCCACCACAGCACTCTACAGCCATTTTGAGCATGCAGTTCTATGACAAAAGGTGCTCAGCTCGCTTAGGGCTTTCATTTGGCACCAAATTTGACCACTTTTGAAAAATTTCATTTTTGACCGAAAATCCGCCTAAGTCCCCACCCCACCCCACCACAGCACTCTACAGCCACTTTGAGCATGCAGTTCTATGACAAAAGTTGCTCAGCTCACTTAGGGCTTTCATTTGATACCAAATTTGACCGCTTTTGAAAAATTTTATTTTTGACCGAAAATCGCCTAAGTCCCCACCCCACCCCACCACAGCACTCTACAGCCACTTTGAGCATGCAATTCTATGACAAAAGTTGCTCAGCTCACTTAGGGCTTTCATTTGGTACCAAATTTGACCACTTTTGAAAAATTTTATTTTGGACCACCTGACCCCTTACCGACCTGACCGCTCAGACGGCCAAGTGGAGCCAGCCCAGCAAAATGGGTGCGTTGTACAGCAAAACGGACACCGGAAATGAGCTGGGCGCACCAGAAAACCCCTATAGAGAAAGTTTTGAGAGGCCAAGTAGAGCCTAGTATGGACCTCCAGGAAACGGTTGCCAACATGACCCTCCAGACGGCAAAGTGGAACCAGCCCAGCAAGATGGATGAGTCGGACGGCAAAACGGACACCGGAAATGAGCTGGGCGCACCAGAAAACCCCTATACAGAAAGTTTTGAGAGGCCAAGTAGAGCCTAGTATGGGCCTCCAGGTAGCGGTTGCCGACATGACCCTCCAGACGGCAAAGTGGAACCAGCCCAGCAACTTGGGTCAGTCGGGCAGCAAAACTAATAGCGGGAATCGATTCTCCGACCGCAAAAACCTTTGTATGCAAGATTTGAGCCTTCCAGGTCGCAAAATAAGCGAAAAAACCAAGTTCAAAGTTGGACCCAAAATTCACCAACTTTGGCAGGCCAGTACCCAAAAATTACGCTCAGGGCCGGAAAATCATATAGCAATTGAACGACCTTGATATGTGTCCTATTCAGCCATATAGGCAGTATTGCCCCATATATAGCCCAGTCTGACTTATTAAGGTGACATTGAAGCATACTTTTTGGTCATTTTAGCGTTTTGGCCGATTTTGGCCCCCCACCAAAAATTTTTTCCGGCCCTAGGAGACATAAAAACTAGCCTATCGGCTTATTTTTGTTGCGTACTCCAAGAATATATATGGTTTTCATAGGCAAAAATTTTTCTATCTGTTGTTATTAAAGCTACAAAACCCCCTTACCAAACGTCAAAGCGGAGAACCGGAAAAAAAACATCACTCTCGTAAGCGATTTTTGGCATAACTTTTTAACGGAAAGTGGTACGGGGATGAAACTTCAGGAACATACTAAACTCGACACGTACAATTTTTTGCGCACATAATCTGCGCAGGAATCTGCGCAGCTTCTGCGCAGCCTTGTTTTACACGGTCATTCGACCATTTTCACTCATATTATAGGGGTCGCTACCGCGACCCCTATGATAAATTGATGCCATGTTGACGGCTGGCTTCAATAAAACAAAACAGTTGTACACACTCACAGTGCAGGGTGTGGGCTCAATTTCCGAGTCTGGCGTGGAGGAATCGGGCAGACTGTTGCTGTTATCGTCGGTGCTGCAGTTTGAGCGATTCTTACAGCGATCCGGAGCACAGCCGCAGCCACTCTCAGTGCACTGTTGACCATTCTTACGACAGCCGCACAGACGGGAAGAGCAGTCTGTGGTCTTGCAGCCACAGAATCGACCACTGGTGGTACTGCGCTGAAATATGAAAAGCCAAGAAATAAGAAAAGAATAGTCATAATATGTCTAAAACTATAACCTACAAAACTACTGGAAACATATACACAGTTAGCACAAGAGACTAAAATGAAAGCTACATTACGGTCTACCGCCTATAAGTCGTACAATTTAAACTAAATTACTTAACTACACAAATTTTAATTTAACACAATTACAAAGTTTACAATATTCCAAACAAATGTGTAAAGTCAATCACTGCATACCTTGGGAGGCGGTGCAACAGCACCAGCACTGGGTTGACTAGAGCCCTGTAGAGTCGCAGAAAACGTAGTAGTGCTGGCCGCTGCCGACTGACTGGTCCGGGTTCGCTTCAAGGCGCCTAGGCCCCGATTACCGAACAGGTTCGGTGTGGCCAGCCGAGGATCGTAGTCCGGATCGCGAGTGACGGAATCATCCTGGTCCTCGTCCATACTGCTATCCGCACTGCTCTCCTCAACAATCCGGTAGGTGGGTTTGGCAGGTCGTTGCTTGACAGCCGTGCTGTCTGGCAGCGTAGACCCGGAGACACCGGAACGGCTGATCTGAAGAAAGCAGAAAGACTTAATTAAAACAATGTATGTACGTATTGGGGAAACAAAAGGACCAACCACAGCAGATGTATCTCCTCCACGCCACCAGATAGTAAAGACATTAGTGCGTGTGAGGGAGGGGGGGGGGGTGGATTTTTCACACCATTCATTCAATGTTGGCAATGCTAAATCCCTATCAGAAACCGAAATTGACACACCCCAGAGCACTAGCGTAGCCAATTTCGGAGGGGGGAAACCAAAAAATGCTCTGAAATTTCTATCAAACTGAACCGTTGGTGGAAAATTTCAAGCAAAATCTAGTGCTTTTTGCGATCTTTTCGTTCAAAAGTAGCGAAAATTTTTCTAAATCTAAGAAAAGTGCAAACGTGGAAGCATTACACTGAGGTCTGGGGCCCGTTGCATAAAAGGGATTAGTTGATTACGCAGTGTTGCGGTTTTTCAAGGAAAACCATTGCCAAAGTCCACCGTTTTCGGAATTTTTAGTACCATGTCACAGATGTCGTAGTGCTTTATCCTACATCACGAAGCATTTAATTCACCCTCACTGGCTCAATCACTTAAAGATAAATTTTGAACTCCATCATTTCTTACATTTTAAAATTGGCATCACTCAGATTTAGGCTGAAACTTAATTTAGACTTAGGAATTCATTAGCACACTACACTCAAAGTGCTTAAAAATGATACAAAATTGTTAGTCCATTCTATGCTTCAATTATCCTTCAAAAACAGCTACACAAATCAACTATTCACTTTTATACAACGGCCCCTGGTTCTGGAGGAATTCCCTCCGACACGTATTTAAAGGAGAGTATTCTACAAATTTTTAGCTAAAACTCATTCCTTCATTCACTCAGTATCTGAAACGCAAAATATGCAGAGGATGTACGTAATAAAAGCTTTCAAAGAATCCACTCCTGTCTCGAGAAGTTCAAATAAAAATTAACTTTAATCAACGGAAAATAGTCTAAAATTGTGAGGTGGTACCCCCCCCCCCAAAGCACAGACAAAAATTAAAGCGAGCTAAAATAGTTCTGAATACAAATTCTTAATCTACCTTTTTACGCCCTCTAATAGCAGTACTCTGGTCGTCCTGATTATCGTCAGAATTGCCACGAAGTAGCTCAGACTCCGCATTATTCTTCAGCACCCTTTTAAACAGTGAAGAGCCTTGACTTTTCACTGACTGACTGTTACGCATACGACGCAGTTCCTAGAAACAACCAACCATACAAAAAATTTCACCTCATTTTATTTATATTTACAATGCTTTTGTAAACAGTACTACTGACAATAAAAAATACCATAAGAACTTAATGCAAAATCACAAATTGCATTTTCCAGTGGGATGGCTACTGTCGGTTCTTAGCCCAATAAGACGAAATGGACGAAATGCACCGAAATCACTTGAGTCCAGAGAAAGCGTTAAAAGTAAGACAGAGCTCTGAGCAAAATTTGCGCGGGCAAAATTTCAACTCTGCTCTACTCTATATGCTTTATTCTGACACGGCCAACAGTCTGCACTGTTTCCCCTTCCTGCGAAAGATAAAATTAACAAGATACCAATGATCTAGCCTCCTACCTACAGGCTAAGCTGACCCCCCCCCGCTCGCCTCCAACCCACTTTGCTTTGGTCTCCCCTATTCAATCACGGCAACAACACAGAATTGAAAAATTAAAAAAGAATTTCTGGTCAGAACAAAGCATTGTCTGAATGTTTTGGTCCGAGATAGTTTAATGTTGTTGGCTAAAGCATTCTAACTAAATTTTTGAGTATATATCTTTTAAATGTAGAATACAGACTAAGCCAGCTTATTAAACTGTATGGTAGTAGCTGTTCATTATTCAATTCTACAAGCGCAGTTGCACAGTGAAATCTCTACTTTTAGAGTATGGCTTAATCAACAACATAAAATAAAAAACCGCTTAACTAACCAGAGCCATTTCAGTTTTCTCTCTTTCCGAAGTGCCCAGACGATCTGCCAGAGATTCCAACTGACCCAATTTTTCATTCTAGAAAGAAAACAAGCATTAAGGCAGGTTGAAAGACTATAAAAATAGTAGGTACCAAAAACTCAACTACTACATTATTATGAAACAAGCATACATACATTGTTAACTGTTTGTAACAAGTTTATGTAATATGATGGGGAAAATGTTAACCTGAAATCGCTCCAGGGCTGACTCTTCGGCAGCTCCTTTTTCTGTCATCAAGCGAATTTGGCGAAGCAAAAATATCGTCTAAAAAGAAGTTAAAGAAGCATGAAGTTGACAGTTCCCTAGTTTCCAAACTTTCTCACAATTCCGCAAAAACCACAAACAAAATTCCAATCAAAGACAAATTAGTCTCTCTTGTCTCTCTATAAATTGCTACATAAGAAATTGAAAACAAAAATAGAATTGAAAAAGTCCAACAGAATTGACTGATTTTAATCTCAGTTTCAGTCGGACCAATCAATGTTTATCTGATTTCAATCAGGAAACCAAAAGAATGCCCACAACAGCTTACTCCTTTGGCATAGTCAGCTTGAGCCGAGGATAGCTGATCCTTCAACTGTTTGAGATCAGTCTGATAGGTCTCTTCCTGATCCTGTCGAAGTCGCTGAGCCTCCGTACACTCTGAGCGGAGATCACCCAAATCACGCGTACGCTTCAGACACTCAGATTTGGCAGTCACAGCCTGCAGCAAACAGCAAATACGTTAGGAGTTTATAACAAAACACGGATAGAAATACTCAGTCTCAAAGAGACTACTTAGACAATAGACATATATACAATAAATTGGCTAACCAACCAATACGCACTACGATACAAAGGGTTAAAGAAAGTTGAGTTTTGCACAAAGAGCGTGCCACGTTAATTTTTTAAGTTTTTCACGAAAAATTAGTAAGAATCTCGTTTGTGAGTTCCCGAAAAAGTTTTGCACACATAAAACAAACTAACAAAATATAACAAAATGCTACGAAGAACCAAAGCTCCTGCAAACTTCGCACGGTGCTGCAATCTTGATTTAATTTTTGATCAATTTAAAAAGATAACAACTTTTCAAGCATCAACAGCTGGGAACGTATTTGAAACCCATGCTTATTTAATACATATAATTAATTAATATAATTAATGCATACATACCATGTCAAACAATTGTCTGAGGGCAGTTCTAGCCTGAGGCAAACTGTACAATTTGGTCCATCGACTGTCAGCAGACTTATCCTCAGCAGCTGAGATCTGTTTCTGTAGAGCCGCGATTTGATCATTTCTAAAACAGTGAAAAATATTTCCTTTTCAGCTCCCAAGGCATGCACTGAAAAAATGTAATTTTTTGCAAAAATTTCATAGGCACTGAAAGGACAAAAAATAGCACACTCCAGCGAAGACAGGAGCAGTCGTGCTGATCAGTTTTATGACAATATCTAGAAGGATATCCAAAAGGCAACAACGATGTTCTAGAATGGGCGAAAAAAGGCAATCAAGTACCTCAGCTCAATCTCATGCTTGAGTGTCTCAATCTCCGCATCCAATCCCTGAATCTCTTCGTCAGTGCTTGAGCTGCGACCACCGCCATGAGCTAGACGCTAAAACAGACAAACAACTTGCACTGCAAGTCTGACCAAAAAATGTAGAAAGCGAAACTGTTTTCTTCATATTTCAAGATACATAGCTAGCTTAGCTATCATAAAAAGTATATATTTTCTGAACCGCTGTGATAAGATCATTATCTATCTCCATTAAAAGGAATTTTAAAAATTTTCCATGCAACTTCAAACGTTGCATAATCTGGAATTTTGAGCTAAGCTAAATCCTTCCGAGGCTAAGTTTTCGTGGCTACAACTTATATGGCGTCCGCAATGAATTTTCAAATAATCCCCCCATTTCAGCTGGATTTTGACTAGGTTTGATGTGCTGCATCCCTTCCATAATCCTGCTGTAAGCCGTCTCTCGATATCTAGGAGTCTTCCTACCTTTCTGGGTGGCTGCTGGAGTCTCTGTTCCAGGCGTGACTTTCTCAGGGCCAAGTCTCGTCTCTGCTCAATCAGTTCCTGTTTGTGACCGCGAGCCTCCTCAGCGCTCAGCTGATACTCAACCTCCTTTACAATCCAATCCTGGAAAAAGCACGAAAAAATTATCACAAACATATCATTATTGCCGTATAGAAAAGAACTATTACAGTTAAACATTAGTACGGTATACGTTCCCAAAGAGATTTCTGAGGTCATACTCGAACAGCAAAAATAACTAAATCAGGCACTAAAAGGCAGTACGCCGTTGGGAAATTCCACTGATTCATGAAATTTTGCCATGCTGACCAAGGCTGAAGATGAAAATAATTTTTCGGATTTTTTTGGGATCAGAGGTGCTGCAGTGGCTATTATTTCTATCAATTCTATCATCATAGCTCTACATCCCCTAACACATAAAGTTACATTAAAGGGAGATCATCTGCAACAGCTTTCTTCTTGACCCCTCTTTCAATGCAAGATGAAAGAAGGCTATCGCAAGGTAGGACCGTACCCTAATCTGTCGACAGAGCCGTTCATTCAGCTCCTTGGAGGCATTGGTATTCCAGGCTTCCAGGCGACTCTGCTGTTGATCCTGCAGACGCTTGGAGAGGGCCAGGGCCTGCTCATACTTCTGTCGATAGACTAGCATCTGCTTCTCCAACTCCTGCTTCTTTCGAGTGGCTTCCACTTCCTGCCGTTTGCCCTGAAAATATTAAATAATCAACTATATTTTGAACTTCAAGCAGTAAAATTAGGTATATGGGTATGTAGGCTGTTGAAATCTGCCAATCAAATTACAGCTGACTGACTGACTGTTATAGCTCGCAAGCTACAGTTTAATCTCGAGTTTATGTACTTTCCAGGACTATTAGTTGTCTAATGTCTAACCTAAGTTGTCCATAAGACCATCTAATAAAGCCCAACAGGAAATAATTAACGCGTTTAAAACGAACATTGTAAACTTTCTAACACGCCAGGAATTTTTGAAAAGTTCAGGTAAAATTGAAGTTGTACTAAAATTAAGCGAAAATTACCAGACATGTGATGGACGGGAAATTGGAGTGAGGGTGAACCGCTTGGGGATGAGCGACCCCCTCTGAGGGAGATGAGCTCCAGATCTGGAGGGGAAGCCCACCCCCCCCCCCCCGGCACAAGTACGTATGGTCTACACACGCCACTGTAAGCTTAAAAAGACTATTGGCTACCTTCTGCTTCAACTGAGTGATCTCCCGATCCTTCTGCTGTCTAAACTGTCGGAACTTTTCAGACTCTTCTTTCACCTGTTTCATCAGCTTCACCTTGTGCTGCTTCATTGACTGTAAGCATAATAAATTCAGTGTTAGATAGATACCATGAGCTATATCTACATCATACAAACATTAAAATGATAAAGAAATAATGGAAATAATGAAAAAAGGATTAATGCCATGGATCCTTCGCAGATCCGCCTGCCAGCTCGCGTTTACTTCATTTTCTTGATGTAAATACATTAAAATGGTTGTAAAAACAACAAAGCAGGAAAAAACGTCAAAATTCCACACGTGCGCTTCATCAATCGTGTCCAGCTATGTGGGCTGGCACAAAAGTATCACAAAAGTATCCTCTAAACAATGTCACTACAGTTTGCGTTCGAACTCAAACGCGTATCCTAGTGTCTCAATCGGTAGAGCGTTGGTTTAGTCGACGAAAGGCCGTGAGTGCGATCCCCATCAGGGTGGAGACCGATTTATCGGGTCACAGCTGCTGCAGTAACACATCTTTGCTTCATTCTTTCCGTAGTTTAGCGAAAAAGTCAACTATAGGTAGGTAGGCTTACAGCAATTTCCTCTCTAAGCTTTCGTATCGTATCATCACTCTGGGCCTTCATCTTTTGCAACTGTTGCATGTCTCTCAGCTTTGACTTAGTCGTCTTCAGCTCTCCTTCCAAATCCTTCAAACGTTTTCGACGGTCCTCACTAAGTCTGAAATGAAAGGCTATATTATAAATACAAATTCTAGAGTCGGCTTAAAAAGGGACACAACCCAATCTACTAAAAGTGGAAGTTCAGGAGATTATTGAATTAGACTATGCTTTCCGCTAACTATCCTTTCTAAAACCATACCTTTAATTAAAAATTTCAGGCAAGGGAAGACAAAACTTTCTGAAATTTAACCTTCAACTGAACATTTTGCAAAATACAATCTAGTGCTTTCGCGTGTTGGTTTCGAATAAAATTAGCACAGCAGGCGAAAATGCTTACAAATTCCCGAGCCATCCTACAAAAATGTGTGCAACGAACTTGCTATTAGCCTGCATTGAGCGCAACTGTTGCAACAAGTTTTCTCGTTCTGTAGTAAGCATACCAAGCCTTTCTTCCAATTCTTTCGTTTGGTGCTAAAATTAAAGTTAAATTAATCCAAAAACAACAAGACAACATCAGACAACAAAACCTTATAGACTGAAGACAATGATGAACACAAGTAAGAAGTGAACGCTGGCATTTTTAGTGGGCGGAGGGCCCCACCCCGCACTTTTCGGAGCCCCCCTCCACACTTTTCGGCAAGCCCCCACCCACTTTTTTGAGTGTCGCCCAAAAGTGTCAAAAAATTAGGTATTTGAGGTCAAATTTTCAAAAATTTTCTCAATTTTTAGCTAATTTATGGCCTTATAAGCTCATTTTAAGCTTAAAAACAGCGATTTTTTGCGTTTTTACCCTAAAAATGCTAATTTTTCGCTAAAAATTTCGGTATATTTTACCTTTGGCTCGCCCCCCCCACTTTTCGGAAGCCCCCCACTTTCAAAACCCTAAAAAATGCCAGAAACGTATGGTATAAGCGACGAGGGTGATTTTCTTTAGCCGTGATCTCTTTGAAGACCAAGAGTAAGAAACTCATTAAACAGTGAGGCAAGAAAACATCCAGCTTTTGCTAACACATAGACCACCGCTAGAAACAAGGAGTCCAAAACCTAAAGTCTGACCAAAAAATGAAGGGAGCGAAATTGTTTTGTTTCTGCTGACTTAGCGGCTTTAATTTACCTCATGCTGCTCACGCATGGTGCTCATCTGGTGCTCGCTCTCCACGGCCCTGAGGGCCAGCTGTTCCTTTTCCTGAATCTGCTGCATCAGCTGCTCCAGTTCCTGGGTGAGGGCCTGCTGACGCTCTGAATAGACCTGTTCATAGTTGGCCGGCAAATCATCTCCGCTGGCAAAGACAGTGGCTTCCTGAAAAAAGTGATACACAGTTGAGGAAGCGCGGTTTCAAACAGGTCAAAAAAGGAAGAAAAATACTACTAAATTAGCCAACATAAGACTTTAGACTAATTTAGACTTTAGACTTTGGGGATTGCTGTCGAAAGGTTTCACGTAAATTTGTCTCACCTTTAGTTTTCTCTGCAATCCCTACCACATATTTGTAATTGACGGTTATTTTATTTAATTTCAATTTAGTTAAGTATGTCTACTGGTCGACCACTGTCTCCTGAAGATTCCAACCCATTTAGGTAAAACCAGTTTAAATTACGTTTATTAGCGAGCAGATAATATGCATTAATGAAAGCGAGCATTTAGTACTAGACGGGGCATTCGTTTAGATGGCTCCTTTAATGAACGAGTAGAATTTGCACATACTGGAGGAATAAAAATTACATACTCATTATACTGTAGACTACAAATGAGTATGTAATTTTTATTCCTCCAGTAATTGTTTTTTCAGCTTTCTCCTTTCCGTTTCATAATTTTTCTGACCTTCGAAACCTGACAGGGGGTGCCTGCGCCCCTGATTGTAGTCTTTACTGAGTCAACAGAGTTAACTAAATTCAGTCTAACAAAAGTCGCCAACAAAGTACCTTGATATCAGCTGTGCCCTCTTCTCCGGACAAAACTGCTGACGTTGACGCAGAACCCATTGCCAGTTCCGTCTGTAGACGCGTCAACGCCTCCTGAAGCTGGGCAGAGCGCTTCTCAATATCTGACGTCATCGCACTATCCGACTGAAACAAGTCAGCCATTTCGGCCAATCGCTCCTGTACTGATTCCAGCTGTTGGTCTCTCTGAAAAATGGAAAAACAAAAACCGAAAATAGAGAACCGTTCTGGCAATTTCTGTTCTACCATGCTCAACTCCAAGAGTCTTACAGCAGCTGAGGCCGCAGAAAGAAACAGGCGCAACGAGCGGTTTCGACTGGGAAAGCAAAATAAAAATAGCCGCTACGTACAACAAGAAAAATGTAGACACAAGACGTCAGATTCTTGAAAAAATTTCGAAATTTTAAAGCACACAAAATTTTCCAAAAGTACTCCCCCAATTCCATTGGACCAATGGGCCCCCATAAAAAGTATCTAAAAATAAGCCAGTATATAACCGTTAAAATGAATACACTATAACTCGAAGTAAGTTTAAGTAGGTTTAAAAGAAAATAAATTATTGCTGACGACTTTTCTTCGGGTATACAAATGAATTAAGCTATTGTTTGTCTTTGCGTCATTTTACGTATTACGTAATTCAATAATCAATATAAACTATATAATCGTTGTACGTTCCGTCCTGTTAATTTCTGGAGTAAATCTTTCTTTCTTAAGTAAGCACTAACTAACCGTTCATACCAACCCTTACAACAAGAGACAGTAGTACTAACCCTTTCCAGTTGAGCCACATGCGAACTGGTGGTCTGGGCAAAGACAGCCAGTCGGGCGACCAGACTCAGCTTCTCCTGTTCCACCTGGCCAATCCGGGCCTCCAGGTCGTGCAGCTGGGCACAGCCAGCGCAGGAGGACACCTCTATGCGCTGCTGGGGCTGGGCCTGAGCCTTAGCAGATGAGCTGACACTGCCGATTCCACCAGCGGAAAGCTCCAGCTCATGTACACGCTGCCGTAGGGCTAAATTCTGAAAACGGGAAAGATGTCAATCAAAATTGCTTTTAGATCAAAAATAAACCAAATAAAAAGTATCACGCAGCTATGGAGGTTATTAGTCGGGAGTGGGGAGAGAGGCTGTTGCCGCCCACTTAATTTGTGTTTTACCTGTTTTCATAATTTCAGTCCTAAAACAAAAATGGCTTGGACGGGAATGGACTTTGCATAGCAAATAATAAATCCTTTACTGGATACAAAGACCAATAGTAAAAGTATAAAGTCAGTTTTAGTCTGCAGCAAGGCCGCACCCAGTGGGGGTTCAAGGGGTCCAGACCCCCCCTTTTTGTGGTGACAATATGAAAAATGTTTACTACTTTTATGGCAAAAACAGCTATTTTTAAAAAATTTTCGCGCAATAATTTATTTTCTCCAAGAAATAAACATTCAATGTACTATTTTTGGGCAAAAATGCAAAAATTCTTCAACTCCTGGGAGGCTCCGCCCCCAGACCCCTCCCCCCATTGCATTTTACCGTGGACCCCCCTCCTTCTAAATCCTGGGTGCGGGCCTGGTCAACAGAACCTAAAAAGGTTGAAACCAGGTATCTGTGCTGAATACGTAGATCTGCTGAAGTATTAAAAAGGAAATGTAACTAATAGGGTTGGTTTTTTCCGAATAAAAAGTCGAGCCGAAAAAAGTACTTTTTCTGCCTTTTTCCGACTTCTACCCTAAGTCAGATTTAAAATTTGTTCCTATCACTTCTTAGTCCGTTTTAACGAATACTTCTAGACGTAAACGCCATTTAAACACTAGTGTTTCAACCAAACAATGTCAGGTTTTGTCAAAAAGCTTACACGAACGATTCTAAAAAGACTGTGGGAGCATTTGTCAGCTACCTTATTCAGTGTTGAAGCAATATAGAGCAGTGACCAATTGCATAATTAATTCAAAGCATACATAGCTGACACAGTCCAAAGTTTCCTGATGTAACCACACCACACACAGTAAAATTACAATATTCGGCTTATTGCAGACATTTTCGATAACTCCTTATGAAGCAGAGCACTTCGTGCAAAAGAAAAAGAACTTTTCAATTTAGTTCCTGCTTCAAATAAGAGACAGAGAACCCAAAGCTAAGTAAAACAATTGGAAAAATGGCCAAAGCTCGAGGAAAATCAACAAAATTTTTACTCTGAAAACCTTCTAAAACTGTCCAGAATGACTAATTTTTTCCGTTTTTCGAACTTCCTAAGAAATGAAAAAAAAGGAAACACTTTTTAGGGGAAATTTTTTCCGAAGCCAACCCTAGTAACTAATCAAACCATGCTGCAAGCAGAGTTTGAACGATTAAATTGCTTTTAAGGATAACTTTCCAGCCAGTGATAGCATGGAAAAGTCTAAAGAACTTTCACAGGCTGTGCACTCTTGGCTTTGCGCATGTACATAGGCTGAAATTTCTAAACTTCTAGCCAGTCCAGTTCTTACAAGCACAGATAAACTAGCGAAATTAATAAATGAATTAATAATTATATGATACCTCTTCTTTCAGCTTCGCAATGACAGCCGTGGTCGGATCACGATTAACCACAGGGCGATTCTTGATCTTGGAAGCCTTCTCAGCATAGCGGAGAGTGTTGAGGGTCTCGTCCCAGTTGGCATCGGCCGGGGAGAGACAGGCAATGAACATTGTCAGAGCATTCCCTCCCAAAGAATCTAAAAGTAGCGCACACAATTGTAAAGCACAAATACACTATCATTTCAAAGTGATTATGAGGCGACATGTCACTAATTCTTGACGGTATATTTCTCTAAAATTTGGGGGGACATTCGGCGAAATATTCGGATAAGTGTCGCCAAGTTAGAGACATTTCACCAGATTTATAGAACGTCGCCTCAACATAGTTTTGAAATGAGCTGTACAGTATTACGCAAACCGAGGGCCGGGGGTTCACTAAGGGTAGACAATTTCGTGTAAACTTTGGGCAGAATTTTATTTTTCATAGATAGTAATTTGCCCACCCCACCCTCAAATCTGGAGTAGGGGGAGCACTCGTGGGCGTGTTTGGGTGGCTGGCAAATTTTTGTTTTCAATTTTTATCGTTCTGGTGCCATAAAAACCAATCCCAAAATGAGTCAAAAAACAATATAACAAAAGTGCTACAGCTACAGACCTCTCAATAACCTTGTCAGCAAATGATCTCGATAGGGCACATATTTTCCAGGCCTTCCGTTGGCCTGCGCTGGAACCGGTTTGCTGTCCGAGAGGGCTTCAATCACCTTGCCCAGGGCAAACAGGCCCAAGTTAATGTTGATTCCTAAAAAAAACAGTAACACTGTGTGATCAAAATATACAGTACATTTCACGAAATCGAAGACTGTTGGCGAAAAGTCGTGTTTAATTGGCGACATTTCTTGCTTTTTTCGCCAATTTTGTTTAGATTTTTTGCCAAATTTGGCGAAAATAGCCAACACTTCGCGACGTTTTGCCGTTTTCGCCAATTTGGAAATTACACCACGACCGGTCCTGGATTTCGTGAAATGTACTGTACATACGTAATATAATTAAGGTTAACAACACGAACTAGCGGTTTTTCTTACGTCATCTTCATAATTCACCCCATAATTCGTGGATACCTTCTCTGGCACGATCTCCCTTAGCCTGTGTACGATCCAAACGTTCGCTGCCCGCCAGATCAACAAGATGACACTTGGCAGTCACAATGTCGTCACTGAAACAGAGAAAACTACAACACATACATGTGAGAGCCTGCTTTGCCGAAGTTGGCTAGTATCCTAGTAAAATTACTAAGCACTTTCTTATTTTCGTCATCTTTTCCAGAAGCAACGATAAAGCTACGAACCCAGCGTTAGACACCGAACCCTCAAAACCCGTTCATAGTTTTGAAATTGTTCCCTGGGGCACCGGAAACTGGCAACTGGTATCGTTCTTCTTTGGATCCCAATCAACGCTGTTTCCATAGATTGGCCCTTAGGCTGCTCCCGAACGAAAGGAAGCAGCCTGCAGAACCAGCAGAGCAGTTCTAATACCAGTTGACATGAGCCTTAGATCAGCTTATTACTCGTAAAGAAAGATGGATGATGGGATATCTTTTGGTTAAGTCTGGGTCCCGAAGATCAGTATATGCTTATAGTCAGCTAAAGAAAAATGAAGAAGAAGCTTTGAGATTCTTTATCCGCTTTGATACAAGGTTATCATAAATGTGGGGGGAAAACCAAAACTTACGAGTCTCCTTTGGCAATGGCCAAATGCAGGGTAAAGACGGCATGGGAGCGACTGCTGGACTCATTCATAGCTGTGGCGCCTTTGGTTCGGGCCTGGCAGCCCTGCTCCAGCCAACGTAGAACGTCCTTGGTATCAGTCACGGCAATTTCAGTCATGCCAGGAATCTACAATACAGAAAAAAAACAAAAATATTCAAGCTTTTTAAGTCCGAAAGTCACAGCCCGTAGTATCGTCAAACATTATCTTACCTCTAGTGGAAAGTTTCAAGTTCACAGATGTCACCTAATAAATAAGGTAAGGAGACCATATGCAAGAACATGGCTATTAATATCTGATAGCAATCTGATATCCTTTCAACAAAACGCTATAAAAGTAATGCCTATTTTTGGTAAGCTTTAGCACAAATTTTGTCACAATGTGCAGAAAATGTTAAGTCAGAACTCAAAGGACACTAAAATATAATTTTAAATTTTAAATAAAACACTTAAAACAGCCAATGAAGTTTGAACGAAACTGCAGTCGCCAAAACGCTTATATACAGCTGAAAGCCATGGTCGACCTTAAAGACTGACTGTTTTGCCAAATGTCATTTTGACGTTTTGATAAAAAATCTACATAGTTTCCCCTTTTTCAAAAATAATAAAAACCAAAGTTCTGAAACGATAAAATGCAAAATGTAAAGTATATCCACTACATAACTAACCAAAATATCCTCATTGATCTGTCTGAGAGTTAACACTTTCTTGGAATCAAGAAGATCCAACAGTTCATCATTGTAAACCTAAGAAAGAATAAAAGCAGCGACCAATGAAAGCATGGATATGGTATGCTTCCAGGGCTTTCAGTTTTAAACAATTGTGTACATCCAGTTTTCAGGCCCGCACCCAGGGGGGGGGGTCAAGGGGTCTAGACCCCCCCTTGTGGGGTGACCAAATAGAAAATTTTTGCCATCTTTTAGCAAAAACAGCTATTTTAAAACTTTTCGCGCCTTCGGCGCGATAATTTAGTTTTTGCAAGAAATAAACATCCAATGAACAATTTTTGGCCAAAATTGCGAAAAGATTTCAATTTCTGGGGGCTCCGCTCCGCTCTCCCCAGACCCCCCTCTGCTTTTTACCTTGGACCCCCCCCTTTTCAAAATCCTGGGTGCGGGCCTGCCAGTTTTCACTATTCGCATGAAACCATGAAAATCTGTCCTGCACTATCCCGGACATATGTACACACTCCCCACCACAAAAGCGGACACAACATTTGGCAAAAAAATTTGCCCGGACAAATTTACGCCCTCAAAAAGCCCCTCTGTAAGAAAGAAATCCCCCAAATAAGCTCAGCTCACTAAGTTAAAATCAAAAACAGGAAGGATCCAATAGATGCCGCAACCACTCTTTTTCCTGAGCGAGAACCTGCTTAGAGCTCCTGTCTATTTTACATCCAGTTTGCCGGGCTTTTTCTACTGGTGTGAGTGGTGGTACTCGTAGGTATCCCCACTTTTTTGGGCTTCCTCGCCAAACACTACAAGGTGTCCAGAAAATGCCAAATTTTCTGGATTTTTGGTAGAAACTTTCAAAAAATTTCCAGCGTGCCGGAATGTTTTGGTCAAAATTACTCAAAATCAATTTTTGACCACTGTTAGCATTATAGCAGTATATATTTGTAGAAAACAGGCTCTTTTTACTCCTATTTTTGACAAATTTAGACCACTTTGGAATTCCTCCCCCCACTTTTCCGCCTTAAAAAGCCCAGTTCTGTCTAACTTAGGGTCATTTCGCGCGCGAGTCTAACTTTTTAACTCGGTGAACCCTGTTAGACGAATTAAAATTAACGTTTGTTTTTTCAGACCTTGTGTTTGTCAAATTTATGTTATATATCCAGCCTGCACAGATCTGCGCCTGCCCGTCCGTTTTTACTTCATTATCTCATCTATACAATAAAATACAGACAACACAGGGTATAGTACCTCCAAAAACGACAGCTTGACCGTGACCCTACGATCAGAAGATGCGGCAATATCGTTAAAGATTCGATCCACAGCACGAGGAATGATTCCCCAGGATTCTGAAGCCTGTCCAGAACTGGTCAGAGTTTCCGTGCCCATCGTATACGTCTTTCCAGAACTCGTCTGACCGTAGGCAAGCACACTAATATTCAAACCTAAAAAGAAAAGTACAATTCAGATGGCAGGTCGTTTGTCAGTAAAAGCAATCGATAAGAAAAAAATTCCAAGAATTATTGAAAAATAAAACAAAACAATAGCCGAAATGTGTCAGTCTTACTCTTTTGCAGAGCAACTCAAACCATATCGGTGAAAAACATAGGAGCCTTCAGTTGTTTACAATGACCACCGGTTCACCATTACCCAACCTGTTTCTTAAAATTTTCCGCTGGAAGACAGACAAAGGCAACAAATTTGGAAAAGTATAAAAAGAACGCCTGATTAAATTACTTTGGCATTCCCAACCTTGAGACCAGGAAAAAACACCGGTGGGATTTAAAAACCGCCACTTCCAGATATCTGAGCCATACAAAACTTTGGTTTCTAAAGAACATCCCACAAATATTATCAACACACAATTACAAACATACCATCAAACAATCGTCCAATCAGAGGTGAGACACAAGTATCATAAATATCTTCCTGATTTGAGTCCTGAGAAAAGGTATGATCAAACGTAAAGATTCGCTGGTCACCTTCCAATTGAACCTAAATATTAGAAGTTTTTGCGTTAATAAAGTCCGGTTCATAGACTGTCGCTTGTCGCATGTCGCGTGTTGCAAGGACTGATGTGTTGTTCACTCACAGGCTCATGTCCTGTCGCAGGATAGTTCCGTGTAACCTTAGCTAAAGCTGCTAATAGGCTCGAGGCACGCGACTAAAGTTAAAACATTTTCAACTCCTTACGACACGCAACAATTGTCGCACGGCATTTTTGTCGCAAAAAGCTATGAACTTGCGAACACTGTCGCGATAAGCGACACTCAACATACGACACTGAGACACGCGATATATGATACAATTGAGCCTTTGAACCGGCCTTAACCCGGTTTACCTTAAGCACAGGCACTGTGCTATACGTTGTAGGAGACGATTATTTGCCAACTTGGGAGGTATACACTTTTTTAATACTTTCATTTCTTTCTTATGTATTTTCTTACATTTTCGTATATATTTCATGTTGTTTCATTTTCAGTAATTTATTTTCTTATTTTTATACTATTTTACAATTTGAGTTGTCGTTTTCTATTTTGGCGACAAAGGTACAACTTAGCACAACCGGCTGAGTTGAATGCAGGATACTAAAGCTGCTTGTCTGTTAAGCTTTCATTCATTTTATTTATTAATTGCTTGTGTCATTACGATTGAAATTAAATTGCAGCGTTGTAATATTTCACCAATTCCAGTTGTTATAATTCGCAGATTGCGTACAGTGAAATATTTTGTGTTAATTGTTCAACTCAAATTGTGGAAGCAATCTAGTTTTTGTTGCCGGGTGAGGCGAAACTTTCAATCCAAATTGACAGAGAAAGTATTAGTCATTATAAGGGATGCGGATGGAGTTCTACTCGTTTTGTGTCTGCGAACAATGAGCTTGTGCATTAGTGCTTTAGCTTTTAGTTTTAACAGAACCTCTGAATTCTGAAAATATGATGTCGCAGTCAGCGAAGATAATAACAAACGCTGTCCACTGCATTTATACATAGCTCTTGATAAATGTTAGTGGTAACGAGGTTGGAATTTTCATAAAGTTTTATGATTTAGTAGAATTTTTACAAGAGGGATGTTTGTGGGGGAAAACTTGTCTGGCCTGGCCACTTGTAGTGGGATTATTTACTTCAGGATGAAGATAAGTGTGTTCTGCCAAAATCCAAAATTTATCTTAGCTTTTTCCAGGCGAAAAAGTAGCGTGGAGTCCTAGCATTAAAAGTGGAGGAATTTAAAGTAGTCTAAAATTGCTTAAATGAATAGTAGTAAAGTTGGTTTGTTTTTTTACAAGTGCTGTTTAACTAAAGCTAAATGCGCTAGGATTTAGTTGCGATGTACAATGCACTTGTGCGTTGAAAAGTTGTACACTTTGGGTTCGTATTCGGTCTTCCGCTCTTTCTACTGAAGCACCTGTGGCTCAGTTGGTTAGAGCGTCTGCGCGTTAAGCAGAAGACGCGGGTTCGATCCCCGCCAGGTGCCCGATTTTTTCGGGTGCCTGGTGGTGTACAACTTTCATTTCTTTAACTTAGTTCCTGTATATTGCAGTGGGAGGCTTGAGAGTTATCTCGCTCCACTTGCGATGTACAATGCACTTGTGCGTTGAAAAGTTGTACACTTTGGGTTCGTATTCGGTCTTCCGCTCTTTCTACTGAAGCACCTGTGGCTCAGTTGGTTAGAGCGTCTGCGCGTTAAGCAGAAGACGCGGGTTCGATCCCCGCCAGGTGCCCGATTTTTTCGGGTGCCTGGTGGTGTACAACTTTCTCTTCTTTAACTTTAGTTCCTGTATATTGCAGTGGGAGGCTTGAGAGTTATCTCGCTCCACTTGCGATGTACAATGCACTTGTGCGTTGAAAAGTTGTACACTTTGGGTTCGTATTCGGTCTTCCGCTCTTTCTACTGAAGCACCTGTGGCTCAGTTGGTTAGAGCGTCTGCGCGTTAAGCAGAAGACGCGGGTTCGATCCCCGCCAGGTGCCCGATTTTTTCGGGTGCCTGGTGGTGTACAACTTTCATTTCTTTAACTTAGTTCCTGTATATTGCAGTGGGAGGCTTGAGAGTTATCTCGCTCCACTTGCGATGTACAATGCACTTGTGCGTTGAAAAGTTGTACACTTTGGGTTCGTATTCGGTCTTCCGCTCTTTCTACTGAAGCACCTGTGGCTCAGTTGGTTAGAGCGTCTGCGCGTTAAGCAGAAGACGCGGGTTCGATCCCCGCCAGGTGCCCGATTTTTTCGGGTGCCTGGTGGTGTACAACTTTCATTTCTTTAACTTAGTTCCTGTATATTGCAGTGGGAGGCTTGAGAGTTATCTCGCTCCACTTGCGATGTACAATGCACTTGTGCGTTGAAAAGTTGTACACTTTGGGTTCGTATTCGGTCTTCCGCTCTTTCTACTGAAGCACCTGTGGCTCAGTTGGTTAGAGCGTCTGCGCGTTAAGCAGAAGACGCGGGTTCGATCCCCGCCAGGTGCCCGATTTTTTCGGGTGCCTGGTGGTGTACAACTTTCATTTCTTTAACTTAGTTCCTGTATATTGCAGTGGGAGGCTTGAGAGTTATCTCGCTCCACTTGCGATGTACAATGCACTTGTGCGTTGAAAAGTTGTACACTTTGGGTTCGTATTCGGTCTTCCGCTCTTTCTACTGAAGCACCTGTGGCTCAGTTGGTTAGAGCGTCTGCGCGTTAAGCAGAAGACGCGGGTTCGATCCCCGCCAGGTGCCCGATTTTTTCGGGTGCCTGGTGGTGTACAACTTTCATTTCTTTAACTTAGTTCCTGTATATTGCAGTGGGAGGCTTGAGAGTTATCTCGCTCCACTTGCGATGTACAATGCACTTGTGCGTTGAAAAGTTGTACACTTTGGGTTCGTATTCGGTCTTCCGCTCTTTCTACTGAAGCACCTGTGGCTCAGTTGGTTAGAGCGTCTGCGCGTTAAGCAGAAGACGCGGGTTCGATCCCCGCCAGGTGCCCGATTTTTTCGGGTGCCTGGTGGTGTACAACTTTCATTTCTTTAACTGTCATAAGCACAACAAGTTCACACTATTGAAAACTGGTACAAAAGATCAAGCACAAGGTAGAGTTAATTTCAGTGATATGTACTTTTTGCAACAGGCACAACGCCAGCAGCCAATCAAAACTCTACTGGCTGTGATTGTGCCATTGTAAAAGCTTTCGCCTTGTGGCGTGCTACTGCTTTTTTGTCTTCCACGGAAGTTTTTGCTAAAAATATATAGTTAGGCTTAGGCTATATACAAATCTACGTACCTATGTCTGGCTTATTTTTACTGGGGGGGGCCGCCCCCATTCGGCGACCTCCCCTCCATAAATTCCGACCTCCCCCATAACCCCAAAAATTGTTAAATTTTACCATTTTTACCCTAAATTTTCAAAAATTTTTCCGGCGTCGCCGGATTTCTAACGAATTTTACACATTTTTACACGAAAAACCCGCAAAAATTCGAAAATTTTTCCAAAATTTGCCCCCATCGATGGGCCCCCCATGAAGCCCCCCCCATAAACTTTTGCCTAAAAATATGCCAGTATGTTTAGTCTAAACTAAGCCCAGGCCAGGCATTTTTGACGACGTTTTGCGTCTCTCCATGCAAAATATGACAATATATATACGTATATACTAATTGTTGGCCTAACGTAAAAATTCCTCCCCTTCCCGGCGGAGGCTCCCCAACGAAAAAATCCCTAAAAATGCTTACTTCGCCAGACATAGGATTAACCAAAACACAGCACTGACATCCCTCATCTGTTTCCTTGCGAATAAAAGGGCGACATCTGACAGCCACTTTCACAGGTATCAGATCACCAGAAGAACCAGAACTCGTCATTATATATCAGCCAATACAGCGTACATATAATCAAGAACCAGAAATAGGCGATAACATACAAACTACAAATTTTAAACCAAAATAAAAAGATCATATTTACAAATAAATAAATATATATATAATTAGTGATGTGCGCCGGAGCTCCGCTCCGACGGAGCTCCGGAGCGGAGCTCCGATTTTCGGTGCTCCGGAGCGGGCTTCTGCTCCGGAGCTCCGGAGCTCCGGAGCTCCGGGTACCCGGAGCAGCCTTTTTGAAGCTTTGAAGGTGCTAAGAAAAATTCGAAAGTATGATTTTTCTGTGAACTCCACGATTTCTCCTTGCAGCACGTAAGAATGGAATGAATGTTACATATTTATCGTACTTCTGTTTTTAAAAATGTTTCAGTTTTCTCAAGGCTGCGTTCTTGTACTTCTCAAGACGGCTTTTTTTCTGGAGACAAGTTAAACTTTTTCATTTTCTAAATAAAAGAAAAGTTAAATACAACTCTAATATATACATTTAAGAATTAATTCCGTAAAACGTTTGAATTTCGCACTTTTTATTAATTATTCAATTAAATATTACGTTTCCGCTAAATCTATTCCATGTAAACTTTCAACATCTGCATCTGTTTTCTTTGCTTTCATCAAACCTGTCTTTTCTAAATTTCTAATATATCTTTCAGATTGAAATTCTGATAGCTTAAATTTATATTGTATTTTAATTTGATCATATACATCCTCATGACAAGTTAAATACGTAGTGGGTAAATGAAATCTGGTCCACTTTTTGTCAAATTTGCAATATTTCATGCATGAATTTGAAAAGTTTGGTATACATTTGATGAAATTGCTGCAAGAAATATTGAGTATTTCATGTGGAATATGTATAAATTTTAAATTTCCCAAATCTTGAAAAAAGTGAAACTTTTAAATGAACTGCAGTGTAAACTAACATGGGCTTTTATGTTAACACAACACTATGCACAATCAATTAAACCAAAAATTCTGTGAAATATGGTCAAAAGCTGAACTTATTTCAGATCAAAAATACAGCTAACTCATATGCAGCAAAGAAATCAGCATCTAAAAAGAAACAGTTAAGCGATAAAAGTATATATACAGTGAGTAGGCATGTTTTTATTGAATAAACAAGCAGTTTTCAGCTTAAACCAAAATTTTTACAATTTTGCCTCCACTAGCAGTCGGAGCTCCGCGGAGCTCCGGAGCTCCGGTGCTCCAACAGCCCGCTCCGGCCGGAGCTCCGGAGCGGGCAAATTGGTCGGCGCACATCAC